>MU227299.1:1964684-2072709 GCA_018584345.1 Thuja plicata
GTAAGAGTAGAAGCTCGGTCCATACTAGTCCCGAAGTGTAGCTTGGAACACGGTAGCTGTGGTGACTCGGTAGATACATTGTCACTCGGTAACCACTGGTGACTCGGTAGAAACTGACTTCTCGGTTGTCTTCGACTGATGACTCAGTAACTACCGTCTACTCGGTAACTGCTGTTTTTCTCATGTGCTCGGTGACTGCCTTACTGCTCGGTTTGAACTGTTTGATCGGTGAGCTTTGCTGAATGCTCAGTATAGGCTGTGGGCTAAGTGATGAGCTCGGTAAGCATTCAAAACTGAATAAGTGTTTTCACTAAGTGCATTCACTGATGCCAAATGTATCATTATTCCAACACCAAATCTCTTAAAAGGATTGAAATATTGAATCCTTGATCTTCAAAGGAGAACTTGAGTGCTTGAGAGGAAGACTTGAACACTTTGAAATTTTGACAATATGGATAACAATGGATGCTTGAACTTTTTACTTGATGGCTTCACTTAGGATTTCTTCTTGTGTCTTCTATCTTAGAGAAAATGAGAGGATAAAACTTCCTTTTATATGATACTCGAGCACAATCTTCTAGAGAGGCCTACATAGGATAATTAAATCCCAATTAGGCCTATACACCTTGAGGATGACCTATATTAAATATAATTTAAGAATTGTTGCTTTGAACCCAAAAAAGTCAACCCAGAAGTGGGAAATGAATTTTTTATGACCTCTGACAGTCGATAGACTTCCAGATTGGAAAGGGGGACCCAGGGCAAGGTCAAGTTTTTCCTTGACCTAGGTTAAGGTCGAGGTCAACCTTGACCCAGGGAGTCAGAACCCCTGGAAAACATGCCAGTTGGGATGGAAAGTTCCCGGAGAGGCCCAATTAGGGTCCTAAACAGACACTAAAGTGAGAGAGCATGCATAAATGAGGGGAAAATATGACGGTGGTAAAAAAAACCCTAAGGAGGGCTAAACATTCTTAACATGGAAGTGCTTCCATTTTAAGATGACACATTAAGCTCCCACTTTAGCGGGAGTATGAAAATCAAACATACTCGTGGTAAAGTTAGAAGAAAGACTTTGCTGGATCACAATGAGGTAGAAAATCACTAAGTCAAGGACATGAGCCCCCAGCCCAAGGATTCTAACTCAACATACATGCATAAAGATATGGAAGTAAAGAGAAATTAATCATAGAAAATATACATGATTACATAAGTAAGACAAGAGCAACACTAAAGATATCATAGCTTCATGATCTAATCCTACTAGCATGAAAGTTAAAGAGAGAAAAGAGATAGTGATTACCCCTCCTAGTAAGATGCCCACCTTACAATGAATCATCAAGGAGGGAGACCCCAATAGGTTCACCCATAAACTTTTCTTTGTAATTGTAATGCGTCTTATGATGGCTTTTGAAATATCCATATATCCACATTCTCGTATCACCATGGAAAATGTATAAAATGTGTGTCTTTTAAGGATTTAGTGACTTATGTGTGTTACCTTCCAAGGATTTAGCATATTGTAAAATTATTAAAATATTTATCTCTTTAGGATTTAGCAACTTATGTGTTTTCCCTTCTGAGGATTTAGAAAAAATAAAAAATAAAAATGCATGTCTCTTCAAGATTTAGCAACTTATGTGCGTTACCTTCTGAGGATTTAGAATGTTTGTTAAATGTAAATTAATGTAAAATATAGTATAAGGGAGACCCTATATATTCCCCCCTCCTTATCATGACTACCCACTAGGCAGGATAAGGAAGAGAAAGAGGATACCCACTTCACAAAGTAAGGAGATGTCAAACTTAAGAACAATATACACTATATCCTTAGCAAAGAGTATTGGCCCTTACCTCTAAGGGCATAGATAATTGTGAAATAGATATGTAACATATGGAAAAATTATCCTCAAAGAGGAAGATATATTATCATCAAGACCCCCACCATAGAGGAGTACTTAGGATTAAATATCATCTTAGAAAAGAGGGACCCAAGATTTGATCATCAAGCCCCCTGTGATCAAGAAGAAGAGGAATCTCGAAATGAAGGAATCAAACTCTAACCCAAAGCAAAGGAAAGAATTTATCAAGAGCATAGTTTTAAAAATAAAGAAGAGGTGATGACCTAGGACAATAAACTCCCATATAAGAGGGTATCCATGGTCAAAACATAAACCTTTATAAGGAAATAATGTTGTATGATAAACAAATGCCACTAAGCTAAGGAAAGCATATCCTTAGATAGAGGAAGATGGAAAATACTTTGCCCCCCAGGGGTGAAAGAAAGGGATATATCAAATTATATCAATAGATGTTGTAGCAAAGAGATATCTTTACAAAAGAAATGTCCTAAAAAAGATATCATGAATGATTATAAAGATTTATAGGGATAGAATATAGAAATAATAACCAATTAAACTCAAAACAAAATACATGCTAAGAGAAAAAAGGGATCCTAGAAGACTGGAATAAAATACATCTTGCCCTCCAGTTAAGAACAAGAGGAGAAACATGCTCTAACTTATAGAAGAACGAGGGGAATTCCCTTTATCAAAATTATGAAGAAATTGTAATACTGCATGGGACTGAGATATAAGTCCCAAGGCAGCTCTTTCTCCAACATATAACTTTAAATGCACACAATCAATAAGTAAATGTTTATTACTATAATGAAAATAACATATGTATTTAGAGAGAGAATTTTTTGGAATAGGTTTAAATATTTCTATCTAAGAATTCATTAATTGGACATACACTTTCTTAGCCACATCTTGAGGAGTATCAGGGTGATCTAAAGAAGGTGATCCACTACCTTGATTGGAGGAGGTGGGAAACCTATACCATGAATATCTTGTTTAGGAGATGAATGAATCAGGTTTTTAATGCCTTATTCATTTATACCAAGCCAGAAACCTTTATAGCCTTGTTTATCTACCATAGTATGTATGATACTGTACATATCTTGCAAAGCTTTGATAGGATGAGATTGATTATGGTGTTCATGAGAAAACGTTGTGTATGGTGGAAAAATAGGATTAGAAAAGGTTTTATTTTTTTCCTTTTAACATCATCATGGATTGGATAGGGAGGTGAAGGTAAATGAAATAATTCTTGAACATCATTATCATGAACCCTAGGTTGAGCCCCATCATAAATGTGGGAAGAACTAGGGATTGGAGATGGAGATATAGAAATAGGAATATTTGGAATTGGATTAGGATTGATAGGATTAGGATTAGGAAGATTAGGATCTAGATTAGGAATATTAGTAGGTGGGGTATCATCTACCTAATTCTTCACATAATCCAAAAGATTAATAAGTCCACTACCCAAGTCCTTGATGAAAGTTTTGAAAGTAGGAAGACTAGTATTAGTTAATCTCAAAATAGCATAAGCAAGTGAAACATGAATATTGACAAACATAATGAAATGGATGACACTTTCATAAACATCATAAGTACTATATAGAGATGCTAAAAGAATCATAATGAGAAAAATAGCCATACCCCAAATCATCTTAAAGATATTCATAGTGAATGAAATGCAATAAATTTTTTTATATTTTTATGATTATGTAGATTTTTTTGTATTTTGAAATGCAAGAGAATAAAATAAAATAAATTTAATATGAAAGATCTAGTCTCTAAGAAGAAGAGGCAAAGCATATAACACCAAAAAAAAAGAGTTGTCTATCGCGGGTTCACCAAAATGTATAGATGTAAATATTTACAAACATTTTCTTACCTTACATTTTGGTGAACCCGTGATAGAAAAATCTTTAGTTTTTGTGTTAGATTTACATCTTTTATGTTAGATCTTGCATGCATATTTGATTAGCTTTCTTTTATGTTCTTGCATTTCCCTTTAAAAAAATTAAAATCAAACTCTTTGTTAGTTCATTTTCATTGCATTAGTGTATGATCTTTACGACTACTAGTCCTACTTATAGTATCCCGGTTAGAAGAAGTTGTAGACTCACGGGTTCCTTTGATCTCGAATGTTCCTCTCATTTCTGTAGGATCCCATATGACAACTTGAATACTCATGATTCCAATCCTTCTATGGAGCATAAATCTTCTCACTCATCTCATGATGAGGAAGATGCTTTAAGAGTTCCTCCTTAACAAGTGAAAAAACTTTCAACTGAACTTGATAAAATGGGAAATTGGCTTATTCAAGAAAACCATAATCAAGATTCCATTCAAGCTATAGAGGCTCTTAATAAAGTCCTTCTATATAGTGATCAAGGTGTTAATTTCTTGCATGGTATCACTCATCTTGTGCATTCGAATGTTAAACCTTTAGCTTAAGAGGCTCAAGATTTAGGATTTACTCATCCTATCATTAGTAAGGGACCCTCTTCTATTCCTTTACCTACAATTCCTACTTATACTCCTACTTTGATGACATCTCTCCCAATTTCATCTATTCCTATGAGTGTTCTACCGCTAGCTCTACCTACCTCACAACCTTCATACCATAGTGTACCTTTTACCTATACTAATCCCCTTCCAACTGTGGTTCCAAATGTTCCACTGTTTGTATCTTCTATTCCCGCTGCTTCCTACACTTTTCCAAGTGTTCATAATATTTATATTCTGCCTATGTCTTCTAATGATTCCACAATTATTAGTTTGGCTTAGACTGTGTCATCTTTACAACAACAACTTGCATCCTTAACTCAATCTAAGTTTTGAATTCCTACATGTGACATGGGTAGTCCCTTATCTTTAGAAATTATCCATGTTACTGTTCCTCAACAAGCCAATATGCCTCATCTAGAGAATTACAATGGTAAAGGTGATCCTGTTACTCATGTTCAAACATTTCAAATCCTTTGTAGTGATTATGCTCATGACCATAGGATTTTAGCTAAACCGTTTGCTAGAACCTTTCGTGATAAGGCTTTGCAATGGTATTTTTCTTTACATCCTTATTCCATTGATTCTTTTCCTAAACTTGCTAATACCTTCATTCAACAATTTCAAAATATCATTGGTCCGCAAGTTTCCTTAACTGGTTTAATGCATTGTAAACAAAACATTAAGGAAAAAATGACTAATTTCATTGGTAGATTTAAGCACTTATATGCTCATATTTATTATCATGTTCCTGATATTGATAATCAACACATGTTTATTCAAATTTACAAAAGGATATTAGAGATAAGATTCTACTTACTGAATTTACCTCTTTTCAACAAATTTGTGCAGCACTTCATGATTATCAATTACAAGTGAGTAAATTTGAGAGCAACACTCTAATGGCTCTTGTTCCATTTGATAAGAGTGACAATGCTCCTAATTCTAATAAATTTCAAAAACCTAACAACTACATCAAGATTAATAAACAGACGAATGCGGTTGCTAATCAAGTTGTTGTTGCATCTCATAATGCCACTTCTACATCAATTGCCTTCCGTATGAATCATATGTTTACTCCTCTCTCTAAATATTTACATTCCATTATGAGTAGTTTTTTAAGTGCTAATATGATTACCTTGCCTCCTATTCGACATCTTCTTCCTACTACCATAGCTTCAAAATCCTTTGATTCTAAAGCTTTTTTCCAATACCATCGCCAAAATGACCATGATACTAAAAAATGTTATTCTCTAAAGCATAAAGTTCAAGACTTAATCAATTATAATGCCTTATCTGTTGATAATTTTGATGGTAATGAAAAAAAATTTGTCTCTCCTCCGAATCAAAACCTTCAAATCTACACAAATCCTCTACCTATACATGATACTAATACCATCGCTCAACCACCTTCTGTGGATATCGTTTTAGATTCAAAGATGGATGATCTTGATCATATTGTTAATCATGTGGAAGGCATTGTTGCATCTCAACCTATTGTTCAGGATCCTTCACCTCCACCTCAACTTCAAGTTCTATTTAAACCTCATAAATAAACTAAGGATAAATGACCTCGGGAACTTTCAATTACCTTTGATGATTCTGAGACTATTAAGGCTCCGGATGGTCCCCTTTATATTTATGCTAGGATTTCTAAGATATCTATGCTTGGTTGTCTTATTGATCCCACATCTTTAATAAATGTCATTACTGAGGAAAATATTTTTATGAAAGGCCTACAACATGATTTTTATGATCCATCAGATGCACGGATCCAAACTTGTAATGGTTTTCTCTATCCTTCACTTGGTTCTATTAACTTTCCCGTTGAACTCTATGGCAAGGTTGTAGATACTACCTTCATTATTTTTCCTACATCTGATCAATTTCAAGTCAAATTTGGTTTGCCTTGGATAACTGCTATTCATGCTATTGCTTCTCCTATTTATAAATTTCTTAAGTTCATTCATAATGGAGAAGTAAAAATGATTAATCATAGTCTATATCAACCTTCTAGGCCTAGAGATTATGCTACTCTTGATTTCTTTTGGACCTTATTACCTAATTCATGTCCTCCTCACCCTGACAACCTTTTTCATTCATATCAAGCCTATAAACATCACAAGATTGTCGAGTTAAGCATGCCTCAGATAGATCTTAACCACGGTCTTTTTCCCACTCCTTCTATTTATCCATTACTGCTAACTCTATTACTCAACCTCCCCATATCGCTTCTCAGCCTACTGTGAATTCTATCAATCCTCTTATAGAACCTGTGAAGGAATCAATGGTTATTCCTCCTATTTCTCCACATGTGTCAAACAAAGCAAAAAGTAATGAATCTGCTAATGAACATCGTAAGAAGCGTAGAGCTAATGCTAGGGCCCTTGATTCTCTTCTTCAAAATTCTTTACATTCTTTCGATCAACCTATGCCTGATGTGTTGGAAGAAGTTAATATTCACAATAATGTTAAGATGAAAGAGTATGATGATACTATTCGCATCTTAGATCCCATTTTAATTAATCTTGAGAAGGAAGATAGTCTAGATGATCCTATTGATCTTAGTGATGAATATGAGACCATTGATATTGATACTCATTTACCTCAGATACTTTCAACTTAATTGACAATTACACCTAGTATCAAGCAACGTGATTCTCAAGAGGATCCTTGTTTGGAACTGGCTATTATTCCTACTGTATTGGATATAGTCCCTCTTTTGAGTTACCAACCTTCCCTAAATGAATATAAACTGAGATGGGGAGAGTAGGTGATGCGCTTGATTGGCTTATCCTTCATGGTAGACATTTTTTTGTTTTCATGTTGTACTGTGCTTCTCCTGTAATGTGTTTTCTAAATGTTTGTTAGACTCTTTTATACGACCCTTGTTACTTTGTTGGTGCAAGGTGATAAAGGAATCAAACCTGTTGTATCATTCCTCTATATGTATCTCTATTCTTCTATATGTTTTTTTCATGTTATGTTTTACTTGTGCTATTGTTCGTAAATTTTTTCCTTATGTAGTCTTCTTGGATCTGCGACATGGTAGCATTGATTATTATTTGTATCCATGTTGTGGTCCGAAAATACTCTTCTTTGTAACTCTTGATTTTTTTTTCCTCCATTGTGATTATAGTTCTACTTTATTTGGGGAATGATGTCAATTCATTTGCAATAATATCATATCAATATGTACATGTTATCTTATGATCATACTAACCCCATAGTAGGTAGATCCCTTCTGTGTTCTTTGTATGTTTATGTGACATTTCCCTTGATTTTTCTTTGTTTGGGGGCATCTCGTAGTGGAAATGTAATCAATAGAGTTGTTTCTATTTCCTTCAAAGCCATTTCTCCTGTTAAAGTGTTAGCGATGACTTTAACGTGGGGGCATATGCTCTAATCACTTTTTGCACACACACACGTTCAAAATAATTTCAAAACTTAAAACTTTTCCCTTTGTGGATTAAAGAATAATCCTTAAAGCATGGAAATTTTAATTTTTAGGATCTCTTGATCCCTCCAGTTCAAATTTACACTGATCTCTTGATCCCTATAGTTTCAATATATAATGTTTTGATCCTTTAAGGTCGAAAGGTGTCCTTAAGACTGGATCTCCCTGATGGGTTGACTAGTGAGTAGCCACATTCACTAGGCGGTTTAAATCCGTCTTTCTAGTTACACTTTTTCCTTGTGTGGTTCACAATGGGACATAGGTTCTCACTGGGTGAGATAACCATACCCTCTCTCTCTCTCTCTCTCTCTCTCTCTCTCTCTCTCTCTCTCTCTCTCCCCTTAACTAGTGATGTCTCTCTCATCGTGATCTTAGGGTTGATAAATACTTAAGTCCCTTGGGGGCTTGAGGATTCCTTTTTCACTTTTGATTCCAATAAGGTTATCTATTCTTTATGATCTCCTTTACCAAGAGTTTGTATTGAGTCCATACTCTTGCTAAAGTGGGGGCTAAACGTATAGTCAGAAAATGGAAGCACTTCAATGGTAGATTGGTTTAGCCTTCCGAGTAAGTGGTTTGGGGTCATGTCAAGTGCCTTGAATGGGTTCTTGACTTTGATCTGGCCTTATCCCCCCTTCTGCCCCATTTCCACTTTTTCCAACCTATTTCTAGCACCCCAGACTGAGAAACTTAGACTTTGACCTAAGTGTCAAGGTCAACCTTAACCTTGACCTAGGTCATAATCGACCTTTTCTAGGCTCGGGGATCAAATTTCAGAATCTTGAGATTTCTGGATGTCAGTCTTTAGAAAAAGTTAATTCCCACTTTCGGGTCGGTTGTTTCAGACTTTGGGACAACAAATCCTAAATTATATTTGACATAGGTCTTCTTCTAGGGGCATGGGTCCAATTATAATTTAATTCTTCTATGTCATCCTGTCTAGAAGATTGTGCCCTAATTTCATATAAAAGGAAGCTTTCTCATCTCATTTTCTCTAAGACTTGATAATCATAATCAACTAAGCATAATTGCAAGAGCTCAAGATTTGAAGAGTGAATTCCAAAGGTGAAGAAGCAAGATTTGAAGCAAGCCAAGTAGCCATTTAAGTAGTCATCCATTCTCAATTATGTCTCAATCAGTTATTTTCATCAAGGAGATCCATTGGTTGCCATTGAAGGATTCAAGCTCCATGGAGCCCTCTTGTTTAAGATTTCTCCATCCACATTCCTCCAAGCCTCTTCCAATTCAAGAACCCATTCAATATTGGTGTTGAAGATCTACAACAATTGATTGAAGACATCCTACATTCTCCATTCTACATTCTACATCCATTTGGTGCATCCATACTTTTGGATTCAAGGATTCGAATCCTCCACAAGGACTTTTATATGAGCACAGTGAATTGGTTTCATTTACTTTGTTTATTTATGCAATTTCAATTATATATTTGAGGTTAATTCAAAAACTAGGGTTTGACCAAGGAAAACCCCTCCCCCCAAAAAATAAACCATTTTTCTTGTAGGTACAGGGTCATAACAACAGATCAGGATGGATATTTGGATACCCTTTTTGTCAAACTTTCGGGATCCAATAACAAAATTTCAGTTTGAGACTTTTTAGGTCGATTCTACTCGAGAGTGCAATCAGAAATTTTGGCCTATGGTGACATTGACTTGAGGGTACAAATTGGGACTGTCTCAGAATAGAAAATGATTTTTGGGTTTTGTCCATCTCTACATTTCTATTCCAGATCTGGTCTCATATTTTCCAGAAACTCAACACAGGCTTCAGAAAACAACATTATTCAGATCTGCAATATTTCAAGGTTAGTGAATTTCTCCTATTCAATTCAATTAAGGATATCAATCTATCTAAATCTGAAATAAATTCAAATTAACAAATCAAACCGAGTACTTAAGATCTTCCTTCCTTATTCTTGTTTCCAAATAATTGATTCATTTATGCATTGATCCTTCCTTTTGGGTTAATCAACCTAGATCTTTCATTTTCATGTCTAATAATAGAAGGAGAGCATCTTATCTACCCCCATACCATATTTAAATGTAAGGTATTTTATGTTAAATGATCCACTATAATAAAAAAAACATTTTCTTACCTTACATTTTGGTGAACTTCACGTCGGGTTCACCAAAATGTAAAGAAGAAAACATGGATGATTTCCTAGATATAGTTTGCACAATATATATTCATATACAAAAGAGACCAATGCCATAATTTAACCCTTTACATTTAATTTTTTTTTGTGTATTTGATAATGGATATAGACTTGAAATTGAAAACAAAGATTAATAGAGTAAAGTACCTACCTCACATCATAGCAAATCTGAAAATGCCATTTTGTGAAGCCTGTTTTGAGTTTCTAGAAAATCTGAGACCGGATCTGGAACACAAATGCAGAGACAAACAAAACCCAAAAATTGTTTTCTGTTCTGACACAGTTCCGATTTGCACCCTCAAGTCAATGTCACCATTGGCCAGAATTTCTGATTGCACCCTAGGGCAAAATCGACCTAAAAAGTCTTAGATTGAAATTTTGTTTTCAAATCCTGGAAGTTTGTTGAAAAGGGTATCTAGATTTGCACTCTGTTCCACTATTCCCAAACCTGTAACTCCCGAAAATAGCACTTGAAAATATCTAAAAAAGAGGGGTTTTGGGGTGGCTATATAGGGTTTTGCCTTAGTCAAACCCCCATTTTGGTGATCTCCACCTCCATGAACAGTCAAATATAGTAGAATTTATGTGTGTGTGTTTCTCTTGGAAAGATATTTGAATGTGTAATGTCAAGATTGAATTCTCTAGATTAAAAATCCTAACATAAATTGAAATGAGAAAGCAATGCATAGATTTGAATGTGATAAAGAAAGCATACCAAGCCCCCAAAGCTAAAGTATTCCTACCAAAATCACAATCCATAATTTCTACCCCATGATAATATCTTTTGGATACTTGAAAGTTGGAAATGGTGGATCCAAGAAGAAGGAAGGAAGATGTCTTTCTTGGCTCCAAAGAGGATCCACAATGGCTCGTCCACAAATGTGCTTGAATGTCTTAATGCATCATCAAGTCTTGTGATTCTATATCATCCTCTTGCTTTCTTTCCTCATGATCATCCCATAATCATAATTGCATCATATCATCTTATGATTCTTTTTTATGTCATGTCCAAATGAAGGCAAAAGAGACTGTTTATATAGAGATCTCAATATAGACTTCCTATGGCAATGCAAGGGACCCAAATAAAAATTTCACCTTGAATTATGGTTCAATTACAATCACCAACCAAGGAGGGGATGTATTAGTCTAAATATCAAGTAAGGCACTTCTGCATCTGGACTTGAGGACCTATTTTAAGTTTTAGAATCCTGATAGGATGCAGATTTGAAAGCGGAGACCATCACCTGACAGAGGTCAAGGTTGACCTTGACCTTGAGCTAGGTCAAAGAAGACCTCAACCTTGACCTAGGTCAAGGTCAACCTTTACCCTGACCTAGGTCAGGGTTGACCTCAACCCTAAACTGAGGTTTCAGGCTGGTCACCTTGGGAAATCTACATGATTCCTAGGTCAATAGGGGACCCAGGTAGGTGAGAAAACACACTAGGATGTTGGATAGAGGCACAGAGGGAAAAGAGTAAGTGTGATGAACTTTTTGGAGATCCAATACATAGGTTCTACCCCAAAAAAATGGAGTCATAGAAATGGAGATTAAGGAGGACTCGAAGGACCCTAACCCTAATTTCACCTAGAAATGCAGAATCAAGTGTATGTGCATCCTAAATGCAAATCAAATATGAAAATGTGCTAAACGAGGGTGCTAAACCTACCAAAATGGAAATGCTTCAATTTTTAGATGATACAATGGGTGACAGACTTGTCACATGGATCAGCAAGAAGCAAGGATCCATCTCTCAGTCTACTGCAGAAGCAGAGGATGTTGTTGCTGCTGCAAACAACTCAAATATTACATGGATCAAACAGTTATTGGAAGGTATGCGTATGAAAATTCTTGAATCAGTAATTACCTATTGTGATAATACCAGTGAAATAAACATTTCCAAGAATCTAGTCATGCATGCTAAAACATAGCATATTGCCATCAAGTATCATTATTTGAAAGAACAAGTTCAAGCAAAGGAGGTGATACTTGAGTATGTGCAATCAAAGGAACAATTAGCCGATATCTTCACCAAGCCACTTCCCAAGGATGCATTCAAGTACTTGAGAGAAATACTATGGGTCAGACCCTTGTCTACTGGTTAGTCAAATAACTAGAAGGCTACATCAATCTACATATTATTAGAATATCATTCATGTTGATGCAAGCACAAAGATGGACTTCAAAGATAAATCTATACAAAGCAAGGTATTTATCTACTCCGAGAACCAAATTTATTGTATTTCCGATGGATTGGGAAATTCAAGGAGTATATTATGGATAGAAAGGATTTTCTTGGCATTACTGTCACATATTTGTTTGGCATTGCTTTCAAAGGGAGAGATTATATCCACTATCACTTTGAGGAGAGGTTATATCCATGGGAGAGATTATACATCAGGGAAAGATTATATCCATCAAAATTATCCAGAGGGAGAGATGTAACCAAAAAGGGAGAGTACATACAAAGGGAAAGAAGTGCTGACTAGAGACATTAAAAAAAAGAGAACAGTGAAAATGAGAGAGTTTGACATAGGAGAAGAACACATCACATCAGAGAATGAAATATTCTACATCTATCCAGTAATGGGATTGAAGACAAAGAGAAAGCTGCGAGAATCAAATCTAAGATATAAGATCTTATCGAGGACCATATATTTGTATCAGTTATAGTACATAAGATTGGTATTTTAATGAACTTCAACTATTATATTTCATATTGTATTAGTGATAATATAGTTTAATAATGTAGTATGTTGTCATCAATGCCAAAGGGAGCGATTGATGAACTATAACTGATTGAATGTTTGAAGATGTTAAGTTGATAATCACAGTGATATGGAAAGCTCATGTAAGACATCAAATCAGTTAATGTATTATATTTTCATTGATGTCAACTTAATATAATCTATATGGTCATGGAAATATTGCTAAAATACTTCAAAGAACCAATGAATCAAACACTATACAATAAGTAATGCATATAAGTCACGTATTCACAAAGTGACTATATACACCAACAGAGTGCACACCAACGAATAGAGTAAAAGAGAAAATTCACAATGTTACCCGATGAGAAAATGCACAACATTACCAATGAGCAAAGTCATAGTGTTGCCTGACGAGAAAAGCACAGTGTAACTCGATAGAACAAATTACAGTGTTGCCCGATGGATGGAGATCCCGAAGACAAATGAAGTCACACTGATGGAATAGTCAGTTATCACCGATGACTAACTGAAGTATTGACCAACAGAATAGGGAGTTTAGAAATGACAAAATTCTTAGTTGTCAAGAGCTAAAAATAGACTTAACTGATACTTATATCATTGTTTTAATCGACAAGATAAATCTGGAGATAAGTAAAGGATTTAAAGTTGCTTTGTCCAGTTGGCAATAAGATCTCTACAAGATAAAACTGATTTTTTTCTTTAAATCTAATTGGCGAGATTTGTGGATCATGCCAAGATCAAGAAAATCAAGAATCTAGAAATGGTGATATCATCTCTATAAAGAGACAACCTAATTCATTGCAAATTTAGGGAGAAGGGGAGTGCAAAGAGAATAGATGCTGAAGAGATTGTGAAGGAGAAGAAATTCTTCATTCAGACCTGATCAACAAGCTGAGGAAAGAGCTAGGTTCTACAGACACCAACGAACAATGAAATAACATCACAGAGAAGAACAATGTGGAGAAAATATATTGAATTGATTATATTGATCAGAGAGGTTATGTACTTACAATAGATCTGAAAATATACAATTCAAGTTGTATATGTGAACAAATCACTTAATTGTTTCAGTTTAACCATTGAAGCATCAAGTCTCTTAACTGAGCAGGACTTAAAAGTCTTTTGTAATTGAGATACATCTCAAGGCATATAAAAATTTTGATCATACAAAGTAGCATTGGATATGCCCAATACCTATTGATAGGCCAAGTGAGTGTTTGATCAAGGATGGTAGCATTAGATGTCAGATACTAAGTGACAAACTATCTTTTAAATCCTCTAACAAGGTCACACCTAACAGTGTGTTTGTAACTTTTAACATGGTCGGCTCTTAACCGAGCTCACTTTAGAAGAGTGAAAATTTGGGGTACCAATCCCAGTAGTTTTTCCCTTAACAAGGTTTCCACGTTAAAAATCCATGTGTTATGTGTCTATGAGTCATTACTTTATTATTTTATATTTTACTTAAGTAAATCTGGATTGATCGGTATACACTAGTTATTTATTGTGTTTTGGTAAATAGTAAGACTGCTTATTGGTAACCATACATAAGAAGGTTTTACAAAGCATTCCAACAAGTAGTAATTTAATAAAAGTATTTCAAGGCATTCATCTTGTAGGACTGAAGATAACTAGAGGAATAATTTTTGGTACTAAGTTTGAAGGGTTGATTTAAGGATTAATTTTTGAGGCCACTGATTTACCCCCACCCCCCTCTCAGTTATTACTAACAATTAAGAGATGAAATTTGTTTGATTTCTCAAGTTAAACTGAAATCTACTGATGAGGCTTGTAGAGATGAATCTTGGACGAAATCTATGTAGGAAGAATAAGAAAAGATAAAGAAGAATAACACTTGTGAAATGGTTCGAAGAACTAAAAACAAAAATGTGCTAGGAAATAAATGGGGTTTCAGAAACAAAATGGATGAGGAAGGAATATTGGTAAGAAATAAAGAAATATTGATTTGTAAAGGCTACTCACAACAAGAAGGCATAGAGTTTGAAGAAACCTTTGCTCTTGTTGCTAGGTTGGAACTAGTAAGATTATTTCTTTCTTATGCCGCACACAAATATTTTAAGGTCTATTAGATGGATGTGAAATCTGCATTTTTGAATAGAGATCTACAAAAAGAGGTATACATTGAGCAACCAGATGGATTTCCTTTATCAAAAAATGAAGACATGGTTTTTTATTTGAATAAAGCATTATATGGACTTAAACAACTACCTAGAGCATGTAATGCAAGACTGGACAAGTATCTTCTTTGTCTTGGTTTTAGAAAAGGAAATGCAAACAATAATTTACATTTAAGAATTGTTGAGGATGGAATTCTAATCATAAAAGTTTTTGTTGATGATAATATTTTTGGAGGAAATGATCTGATGAGTAAAAGATTCTCTAAAGAAATGGAAAATGAATTTGAAATGTTAATGATTGGTGAAATGAATTTTTTCCTTGGATTGCAAATTAATAAGAACAAGAGGGATATTTTCATTTCTCAAACTAAGTATCTTAAGGAAATGTTTAATAAATTTGGAATTGAAGATTGTAAACCTGTTGGGACACCCATGGTGAGTAGTTACAAGCTTACTACTAATGATGAAAATTAGAGTGTTTTTCAGACAAAGTACAGATCAATGATTGGAGGCCTACAATATCTAACTCACACTGACAAGATATTGCTAATGCAGTTGGAATTGTGGTGAGATATCAAGAAGATGCTAAAGAGACACACCTTGTTGTTGTGAAAAGAATTTTTAGATACTTGAAAGGAACCATAGAATATGGGTTATGGCATGAAAATTTAGATGACTTTATCTTACATGTATATACTGATGCTGATTGGTTAGGTAGTGTGGAAACAGAAAGAGTACAAGTGGTGGAGCATTTTTCCTTGGGAAAAGGTTGGTTTCATTGTTAAGTAAGAAGAAGGATGTATAGCTTAGTCTACTACTGAATATGAGTATGTTGATGCTTCTATAAATAGTACACAAATTGTTTTGATGAATCAAACACTGAAGGACATTGGAATAATTTTTGAAGATCCAGTGGTTATCCATTGTGATAACAATAGCACATTAAATATGTCTAAGAATCCAACAATGCATTCAATGACTAAACATATTTCGATTAAGTATCATTTATTGATGGATAAGATAGAAGAGAAGGAGATCAGATTAGAGTATGTCCGAACAAAGGAACCAGTAGTATATATATTTAAAAAACTTTACCAAAGGATTCCTTTGAGTATCCCAGAGGTATGCATGGTGTACAAGCCCCCCCTTGTATGAACTAAATTGATGCAAGAATGCAACAGTCTAGTGGATCTTAAACTTATATCATTATTTGGACTTCATGTATGGATCTACTCCTCAAGGGGAGTGATCACAGGAACATTACAAAACATATTTGGGTGATTTTCACCTGGTTGTTGCAGACATGAAGATTTCAAAACACTACACCTTTTAGAAGGAAGAAGAAGCATTCTGGTACCTTTTGCCATTGTTGTCAAAGGGGGAGAGATTTTATGTGAAAATCCCTACTGTTTAGGGAGAGCTGGGTTGAAGATATTGAGAAGATTGTATTGAGAGAGTACTTTTGGGTTGATGTATTTTCCCATATGTTTCCATCAACGCCAATGGGAGAGATTGTTAGAATTGTTTCCCGATGATGTTGTTGGCATTCATGTTTTGTCATTGATGTCAACATATGTTTCTATGAAGGAAGAACACAATGATTATTACTATTGCTTTATGACTTACAAAGGTGTACATATAATCTAGGGTTGATTCATAACGAGAAAAGATAGTGATGTGTACAGTCATGTGTAGTGATCTTATTCCAAAGGTTGCACAACTTAATAATATGTATTATATGAGTTACATATGTATTAGTAAAGACTGGGTACTGGATGGTGACACTGATGTTTGATAGAGTTGTGCAAGCTTAAGGGATGACAAAAGGATTGCTAAGGAATGTTTGTTATGGGTATCTAGTCATATTATTTTTGGTGATGCCAGCGATGGCATGTATTCTGGAGGAGACCTATTTAGGGCCGACTTCGGAGATTTAGCGTGTAATATGGATTGTGAGCATGGATTACGGATCTTGGGTTATATTTGATTAATTATAATTGATGTTTGCTTGTTATTGGTACCATGTGTATCTTAGGAATGGGTTAAATAATTATTTGTACATTGGGAAAGCTTAATTGGCCAACCTAATCAACTATTATAATAGGGTATATATGAGAGATCTTTTCTTTTGAAAAGATGTATCGATGAAGATAACATAATTGACAGATAAAGAAATGTGTGGAAGCTACGAGATTGTTTGTCTATTGGATGTAGAGCAGAGTTTGTGATTGTTCTATTTCATTAGAACTAACCAAGAAAAGACAATTGTTATTAGACACTTCACTGGATTGTATATTTTCTATATACACTTGTGTTTCCAACTGTAAGTCGTTGAAGGTGGCTTTAACCTTCTTTAGGCAGTGAGCCTGGGCAGTGAGCCTACTAATACTCTTGACCAATAATAGGGTATGTCCTTTAATAGGGACTATGTACTAGAACATGCATAAATAAGCTCCTAACATGGCTAAATCTTTTAATAGGGATACTATACTCTCACTACATTATTCTTGGGTGCTAATTCCCACTGGGGTTTTACCTTTAACAGGGTTTCCTCGACAACAAAGGATTGTGTTATTGTGTTGGCATTTACTATTTTAGCATTTGGATGAAAGTTTTTCTTACAAAGTTAAATGTTTAATAATCTATCTCATAACTAATTCAGCCCCCCTATTAGTTGTGTTGTGGGTTGTTATTCATAACAGTATCTCAAGGGTTATAATGGGCTGACATAATTTTATTACTTTTTATTTATAATTAAAATAGATTGTATGATATGATGAAAATTGAAACTACTTAAATATTTAACTTAATTAATTCACTTTCAATTTATTGGCGACATAACAAATTAGCCTATATTTTTTCATGAAGTAGGAAATATTGTCAAAAAGTTTTAGTGTTCAAGTATTTGTCCTTTTTTTATATATATATTGTATTTTATATGTAATAATATGTTATTGTCATAGCAATAGGGACTAACAATTCTAGATTCTCAGATAAATTAGGTAGTGATGCAAGATAGGAATAGGACTATAACGAAGATTGACCAATATTTATTGGTTGTCATTGGTGTGGGGTTTGGCAGTTTATTTAGGGGGAGTTGTTTTTCAAGTTGTTTGGAGGAGGATCTTTGTCTCTATTTCTTTGTTGCATCCTAATTATTTTTTGTTAGTGTTGTATGTTTTGGTTGGATCCTTCCATTTTTGGTTATATTTTCCTTTCCCCCTCATTCCATGTTCTTTCACTCTATTGTTTGTTTTCCTCGCATGTGAGAATTTGCCTTTTTTCTTTGTGTATTTTTCTACCTTCTTCATTGCAGCATGTAAGGAGGTTATTCTTGCCTCTTGGGTGTTTGTTCTACTTATTCTTGGGGTTTAGGGTTTGGATTTTCTTCCTCATGGATAGTGGAAATTGCTCTTATTATGTGGGATTTCTTGTATTAGGGTCTTTTCTCTCTAGATTTTAGGTATAGTGGAGTGCTTGGTATTTTGGTTGGTTTGGTCTCTTGATGTTCTCTTGGTACTCTTAGTGAGTTTCTATTTTATGTTTGGAGATTTTTTCTCCCCTTTCTTGGTTCTTTCTTTCTTGTGCTTATTTTTGCGATGGTCTTTCTATTTTTCTAGCTTTTGGGTGTGGCATCCTTTTCATTTTTCTTTGGTCTTTTGGCGTTTTGAAGGCTTTTGAAAATTTCTTTTAGGGGAAGGGATAGTTTTATGCTATTAGTTTTCAAGGTCCTATTCTCTCCCTTTCTTATTTTTGGTTGCCAATTTTGTGTGTTTCTAGGGCTTGGTTGGCCTTGGCTTATGCTCATTGCTTTCTTCATTCTCTACTTTTGTGAGGTCTTTTTCCTTCTCTCTGGTTTTGCATTCATGAGGCTCCTTTGGAGGTGGAATATCTCCTATGAAGGAGGGGTTTCTTCATATTTGTATGATTTGTGTGAGGTGCATTATACTTTCATCTTTTTCTATCATGATTCATATTGAGGTGGTGACATATCCTATGGATATGGGGACTTTCTTGATGGGAGAGGTTGGGTGTTTTTCTATGTGGGTTACTCTTAGTTTGGGTTGTTCGGAAGTGGATCTGAATAGAGTGTTGGTGTTTCCGCTGACTTTTTCTTGCATTGTTGCTTCTATTGAGGTGGGACCCTTTCCTATGGAGCTAGAGATCAGTGTTGTAGTGGAGGAAGTGACTATTGGTTGGGATGCCCTTAGTGGTTTCAGCTAGTATGTTGGTGTTGGGTGTTCTTGTTGGAGGGTTGTTGTGATTTCATGCTTGGTTTTGAGAGCCTTCTTGAATCCCAACTTGAAGGTTATGGGAGTCTTTCTAAATCCTACTGATTAGGTTAAGAGAGCTTGAAACACCCTTCTAATAATTCCATTCTAGTTGGTTCTTATGGCTTTATCCTCAAGATTCTAGATGTAAACGTTGTGGAAGCCTTAGTAAATCCCACTTCTCTTGTTGTTGAGGTTTGGGGAGTCTCTTAAAACTCTACACTTTTCTTCTTTGTGTGGTAAGCTTCTTTTTCTCTACTGAGTTCTCATCGTTTTATCTTGTTGGTGGTTGAAACAAAGGTTGTGGGAGCCGTCTTAAAACCCATTTATCAGGTTAAGGGAGCCTGGAAAATCCCATTGGCTTATATTTTGTAGAACCTTATCTTATTATTTTGAGGCTTCGGTTGTCTATAGTTACATCTTATGCTCTATATTCTTTTAATTTAGGTTATTGATATTTTGTTGTGCGTTACTTGTAGTTTGTAAGGTCTTGTCTTCTATATTTGTTCCTTTGTTAGGCTCTAGATCCCTCCCAAAATCTATTTACAAAGGGTTTCAAACCTCCTTTAAAACTTATTTTCCCCTAATAAAAAACAATTGTTTTTTTTTGTGTTCAACTAATCATCAATTTGTGTCGGATATAAAGTTTAGGGTTTACAATAGTTTTTGGTTACTAATAGATATTTGGTGAATTTTGGTTGCATATAAGTTATATTTAAAACTAAAATATGACATTCTACTGATAATAAGTGATATCTTGTTTAACTATTAGGAATTTATATATTAACTTTTGCCAGGCTTTGAAAAATCAGTTTTACAACACTTCACTTTAAGGATGCTATCTTGAAGAGTCCCTTCATCAATCACATATCCAAACCTTACTTGTAAATACATAAAAGTATATATTTTATATTCCTAAAAATATTAAGGTCAAAAGTTTCTATTTTATGTTTCTATAATAGAAAGGCCAATAACTCTTCACTCAAAGGATGACCATTTTACGCACAAATGAAGGTCTTAGACTAAATATTGATCAAATTAACAACGCGACTAATCCCTCTCCCCTAGGATTCTCTATCTAGTTTGTATATACTTCTATCGATTAACCTAGACGAGACAGTCGTGTGGTTAAATTCAAAAGAAAAATAAAACCAGATATTATAAGCATAATGAGTAAATTTTATTTCTCCCCTCATCAGTTGTGTGTCTGCCACCTGCTCTTCTCCCTCAATCCGGCCCATTTTTCCATTTCCCTAAACTACTAGAAACACTCCGAAATGAATGCTTCATCATATTCTAGAATGCTAGCTTGAAGCTTGATATTCGATTGCCCTTAACTCATCCAAACGTCTCCTCAAATTCTTCTTTTGGGCGTTCACTTTATATATTCAGTTAACGTTTTGTAAATGGTGGATGTGGGTGACGTTTTCTGGAAGAGAAAAGTATCAGCTAGAAAGAAAGAGGTCACCAATGGAGCCTGATCAACAGCCATGAAATATACTTGGCACTTTTCACATGTTATGTAGAGGATTTTCATGGCTATTAGAGGCGTTGTTGAGAGGGATTGTATCTGTTCAGCAGGGTTTGTGTACCTGCTGAAGTGATTGCCAAATATTCTTCTTCTATGGATGAGAGAGCAATAGTATTTCATTTTTTTGAAATTCATGATATCAAACAAGAACCAAAAGAAAAACAATTACCATATGTAGACTTACAGTCATCCAAGCTACCTCCCCGATCGAGAAGCACTAAAGCAAAAAAGATTGAAAGCGTTAGAATGATAGTAATGAATACCAAAATTTAGAGTTCCTTTCACATATCTCAATATTCTCTTGACTTCCTTCATCTATATTTCTGATGGATTTGTTATATACCTTGAAATAAATGAAACTCAATATGCAATATGAGGCATTTTGTGGGTTAGAAACATCAAACTCCCAACTATACTTCTATAAGTTTTCTTGTCAACAATTTAAGCACCATTATCTCTACATAACACAACTCCATGAGGACTTGGACTAGGGTATGTATTATAAACATTCTTATATAATTTATTTAACATATCCTTTGCATACTTTGTTTGACAAATGAAAATTTCAACCTTTGATAAACCTCCATTCCAAGAAAATATTTCATGAGACCTAGATCTTTCATCTCAAATTCATTCATTGTAGCAATTTTGAATTCATCTTTCATTTTAGAACTACTACCCATATATAATAGATCATCAACATACAAATTTATGATGAGAATATCGTTACCTTCTTTCTTGTAGTAAAGGGTAGGGTCACTCTTACTTCTCTTGAAGCCACTCTTTTGAAAGTAGCCATCAATTCTTGCATACAATGCTATTTATGCTTGTTTGAGGTCATACAAAGCCTTCTTCAACCTATAGACATGATCTTCTTTTCCATCCACTTCAAAAACGTGTGGCTTCTCTAAATATACTTCTTCTTCTAAGTATCCATTCAAGAAGGCACTTTTCAAATCCATATGATGTATGCTCCAATTCTTTTGAGCTGCTAATGAAATCAACATTCTAATAGTCTCTTGTCTTACTACTGGTGCAAATTTTTCTTCATAATCAATATCATACTTTTGTGTGAAGCATTTAGCAACTAGTATTTCTTTGTCTTTCAACATGCACATCACTACTATACATTGTCTTATACACCCATTTGGTGCTAATCTTCTTCTTACATCTAGAAGTTCTGTAAGATACCAAGTATCATTCCTAAGAATGGAATCTAACTCTTCCTGCATAGCTTGCATTCAAACCTCATTAGTACACGCCTCTTCAAAACATGATCATTCAAAATGAGCCTTGGTAAATAAAGAAAAATTAATTGTCTTACCTCTTAAATTTTCTTCATGCTCATGATTTGTACACATTTGATAAATATCACTCATCCTTCTCATCTTAATTAGAGGCCTTTGGGTTGAATTTGGACTTGTACTTTGATTTGAAGAATTAGATGAAGGGCTTCTTTGTGTATTTGGATCACTTGAAACATAAACATTAGTCAGTTTCTCATGATCAATATCATTCATAATATCATCACGCAACATGGATTTTGTTTTTTTTAATATGGCCTTTTTGATGACCATAAACTCCCCCTTCATCAAAAATCACATCTCTTGAAACAATAAGCTTGTTAGTGAGAGCATTATACACTCTATATGCTTTACTCCCCACTATAACCAAAACAAATGCATGACTCACTTTTGCATCTATTTTTGTCTACTCTGATAAGGTACATGGACATATACTAAACAACCAAACATTTTAAAATGATTAATATTAGGTCTCTTCTTATACACTGCTTCATACAGAGTCATCTTGTCAAGTGCACTTGTAGGACTCCTACTGAGAATATACACAACTCTATCGACTACATCTCCCCAATAATAATTGCTTAAGCCCTTGGACTGTAGTATGCTCCTTTCCATTTGTACCATAGTACGGTTCTTCCTTTCAGCCAGTCCATTCTATTGAGGGATATACGTGGTGATGAGTTTCCTTTTGATGTCATTCATCTCATAATAATTATTAAAATTCCTTGAAAAAAATTCTCCTCCATGATTTGTCCTCAAACATTTGATTTTACACCATTTTTCATTCTCTACATGAGATTTTAACCTCTTGAATGTATCAAGGGCTTCATCTTTGGCCTTCAAAAAATACACATAACTCATTTATGAGTAATCATCAATAAAAGTGATAAATAATGACGACTTATCCAAACTCTTTGTTCGCACAGGACCACATATATCGTAGTGAATAAGTTGAAGTGGGTGATGGGCCCTCCATGTATTGCCTTTTGGAAATGTCTCTCTTGCATGCTTTCCTTTTGAACATCCTTCACAAATTTCCTTATGCTCCTCAACTTTAGGAAACCCAAGAATCAAAGCTTGTGATGTAAGAAGCTTTAAACTATTAACTTCAAATGCACATACCTAAGGTGCTAGAACCAAATTTTATCCTCATAAGCCATATTGACAATCTAATTACTATTCTCACAAAAATTCAAGGCTAACGTCTTATTCTTTTTCATAGGCACTACTCTAACCACTCTATTTCCTAAGTGATTCTTATTATAAATTATGCATTTCTTATTTTCAAATACCACTCTATAATTGTTTTCAGATAGCTTCCAAACACTTAACAAGTTATGCTTCAACTTTGGGGTATAAAAAATATCTTGAACACTTTTCATACCTTTTACTTCAACCATGGCTCCTTTCACTTCAACCTCTTCAACCTCTAAGGTGTTGTTATTGCCAAGCATAGCTGATTTAAAAGTATCACCAAGTTTATAAAATAACTCTTTATTACAAGACATGTGGTTAGAACACCCTGAATCCAAATACCAAAGATCATTAACTTCATTTTTCAGCAATGCCAAAAGACAAAAATAAATTACTTGAGGAAGGGTCTTCATTTTGTTGACCATAATTGACATTCTTATTGTTATTATCTGATTTCAATCTGCATTCCTTCTAAAACATGTCCATACTTGTTACAATAATAGCACTGAATATTCCTTTTATCAAATCTACCTCTGCCTCATCCTCCTAACCACCTCTTCTTCCTTTATTTCCTCTTCAACAATTATGATTATAATTTTTATTTTGACCCTTTCCTTGACCTTTATTGTTGTTAGAGCTACTGGTTGCACCTTCATTCCTTGAAATCTTCATTTAAGAAGTGAAGGCCTTCTCATTGATATCTGTAGAGGAATCCTTTAATATTTCCTCAAGTGACATGAGAGACCCAACAAGTTGATCATACTCAAGAGTGGACAAAGTAGTTCTCTCTTCAATGATGATTGCTACATTGTTCCATCTCTATGTTAAAGATTTTAATAAAAATTTTACCACAACTTTTTAGTCCATAATTTCACACAAAGTGGACATTTTATTAACCACATCTGTGATTCTTACACAATAATGCCCCACATTCTCAGTTTCCTGCATTTCCAAAAATTTTAAATCTCTTTTCAAGGTTTATAGCTTGACAACCTTGATTTGATCATTACCCTGGTAAGCATCTTTTCGAGTCTTCTAGGCCTCCTTAGCTATCTTTGCATGTGAAATTCTAGGAAACAAGCTCCTCAAGAGCTATCTCAACTGTTGGAATTATATTGTGAATGATGTACTGAGAGGGGAGGGGTGAATCAGTAACTCTAAAAATTTTCTTGGTTAGCCCATTAACCCTTAGTCATTAGTTTGTAAATTATCTTATCTAACTGTTCATATATCTTTATGTATATGTGATCATAACATATGTTCTTTATTATGTAACCATACAAGAAACATTCACGAAAATGGATAACACATGACACAAGATATGATATCACAAAAAACTCCTGTTAGGAAGTAAAAACTATGGTGGGGATTGTTACCCATAAGACTTCACTATCTGCAGATAAGAAGGGGTTGGTTAAGGCTTAAAATTGGTCACTTCTAATGACCTACCGTATTAGGAGCATTACTGTGGAGACCTATTAATATCTACTTCATTTGAAGCTTTAGAAACACTGTTATGTGTGCACTCTGTTAAGAGATTTGTAAAGAACGGTTAAGTCCACCTTCTACAAAAGGATTTTAGATGTGATGCACTTGTTAGAATGCAACTATACAAGTCTTTGATCTGATGATGTATGCAATCTCTAATTGCTGATAACAGATCCAATAAAGCTTCCTATGTATGAGTAATCATCTTTTCATTATTGAATAATACCTTTGTCTGCACGTCGGTAGCCTCTGTGTGTTCTTGATAACTAGTGTGATCTGTTTCTGAACTTTGCATGAATTCTTCCTTCTTCTCCTTAGATGCTCTTCATGGCTATCAACATTATTGAATTCATTATTCACAAGTGATTGAACATCTATTTATACTAGATTTTATCTCTATTCTTGATTCACGCTTTGCAAGTTAACTCTAGATCCAAGGTTTACAACTTGACCTTGATCTTTAGTTAGATATGTTTTAGATCCATTAGGATGCTTTAAAACATTTACATAATGCTTGCTTGACCCTCAAGAAATGATTTAAAATAAATTAAAACTCTAAAAATAGAATTATAATGCTTTATCTGACGTGTAAAAGTTAGATCCACTATTTGCGGGTTCTCTAACTGACTGTCAGTTTTGATGGTCGGGCTTCTCTGTCAGTCTATCAATTTTCTTTGCCGTTGGTGTTCCTTTCTTGAGTTGTTCGTCAGTTTTGTTCTCAAACTGTATCATCGGTGATGATCTTTGTTTTATGTTATTGACCCGTTAGTGATGTCCTTTTTACTTCGTCGGTGCAACACTTGTCAGTGTTCGTCGATCAATTCTATACTTAGCATTTTTACCTCATGACTTTTTTTTCTCTTAGGTATGCTTGTTTACTACCGGTTATGCTTGTAGTCCACCGGTTATGCTTGTACCGATGATCTCTGTCAATGTTTTTCACTAAGTGTACTAATGGAAAAATTAATGTCATTAATCTACCCATTTGACATTAGTATCAAAAACATGATATGTGCAACATACTGAATGTATTAGTATGTACACCTGTGTATACTTCTTCCTTAGTAATTTTAATGACCCCCCCTATGTATATGCAGGTAAGTGTAAGTATATATACATTTCCTTATGTACTTTTCTTTCCTTTTTTTTATGATATATATAACTATCTTTATATATATGTTCCTTCTGTACATACAATATACATTTCTATTCCTCCTTTTTGATAATAAAGGCAAATGTACTTACATATTGTCAAAATGGTGGGAATGTGAGGACTTGATCTCCTTCATAATCTTTTCCCATTTATCCTTCAGCATTTCTAGAGCCATGTGCTCAAGTGTTATCCTTACGTGTATATCATAGATGTTGTCAACTACAGACATCTCTGGGGTTGCAATTAAGTTTTTGGCTTTAAAAAAATGATGCTGTAGAATAGTAAGATTAGGTAAGATGTGTGCCTCTAGTTCAGTAATCTCACCTCTTAATTGTGTTTCAGCATCCCATATTTCTTGCCTTAGCTTGTTAGCCTCAATGACCTTGTCATGATGCGCCTTGATACTGTCTACATTTGAGGTTAGGCTTTGTGCACTCATTGTGACATTAGAAACTATTTCTGCTAACTTGTCACTATTTTATTTTGTAAACTTTTCAAGCATGCACATCTTTTGAACTAAGGTAATTGCCTCAGCAATCATTGGTTCTAATTGATCAGTTAGTTTAGAGAGCTTTACCTTGTTCATTTCCACTTCTTGGCTGATCTTATTAATTAACTTGTATTGATTCTTTTTCTCTTCTTGTTCTTCCATAGCTTGTTTTGCATCTATATTCTGGTCTATGATGGCGTCGGTAAGAAAATCAATTTGCTCCTTAACTGTAGCCTTTTTTCAAGTTTCACCTCAGGAAAAATTTATTTGAGAATGTCTCTTGCCTTGTCAAGTGCCATTGTTTCCCTGTGTTCCTGTATCATTTTCTTCTGAATGGCTTTTCTTTGGCATAGCATTCCAAACTCTTGAAGTTTATCACTATCCAAAGTAGTAATATCCCAGTTTGGGACTTCAATTACTTCATCCATTGTGATAGCCAAAATGTCTTTCTTCAATGCTTTCCTCTTCTTCTTGTTTGGCTAGGTGGCAGATTGATGTATTAACATTTGTAAAGCTATTGGGTTGACTTGGTGGGTGAGGGTCGAGAAGATGAAGCATCTTGTTGTTTCTGTTCTGAGTGCACCAGTTGGTTTTGTGAAGACATCTCCTCATTGGCCTTAGGTGTATCAACAAATATATCTTTTTTGTGTTTTGTGCCTTCATCCTACTTGACTCCTTCACTCTTATATTTTTCTTCACCCTTTCTCAATGTATCCTAAGTTTTGTTATCTACTTCTTTGTTTTGTTCATTAGACAATTCTTGTTGAGTGTCAGTTGCATCTCTCATTTCTGTATCTGTATCCTTTTGAGTGTTGGATTCATCTTTGTTTTCATTAGTATATCCTTGGGTATATCATCATCTTTCTTAGATGATTTGTCCCGTCTTGATTGATTATCAATAGCATCGATTAATATATTCATGTTTGTTGGTGTATTGACTGTTGCAGTGTCAATAGTTGAATCATGTCCATCGGTATTGCACTGTGCAATATTTATGTCTTCATATTTTTGTACTTCTACTGCAGGGTCTTTCCTGTAGTGTCATTGACAATGTTATCTAACCATGATTCATCATTTATATCATCAACTAAGTTACCTTTTATTGTTAACTCTTCTTTGGTAACTTCTTCATCCTCCAAACTGATGTGAATTGGACTTGCTGGTATTTGATTTTCTTCACTTTGAGTGTGGTCAAGAGTAGTGTGTGGCCATTCTTCATCTACAATATCAATATCTTTGGGGCCATATGGATCACTCACTTCTTTATCCATTTCAATAGATGAGTCATTTTGTATATCATTGATGGTGATTGGTTCTTTCTCTGGGCTAGCTTCCTTAGTGGGCCTTTTGAGTATCTTGCACCACTTCTTAATGCTATTCTGATCAAGATCAATTAGCTTTCCCTTGAGAAATTCATATGCTCTCATTTTTAGTGAGAACTCTTTTTCATACTTCTTCATCATCTCATCAATTTGTTCCTTTGTTGAATTAGGAGGCATAAGAGTAACAAGTACTCTTTCTCATATATCCTTTTCTTGATGTAGTGCAAATGTCCATCTGGCTGATAATCTCTTTGACAGTTCTTTGGGATCATCATATTCTGAGAATTCTAGTGGAACATAGTGATTTTTGCACATTTTAACAATGATTGCTTCTTCAATCTTATTTTGATCCTCTGTACTGAATTTTAACCATTTTCTTATGTTAGGATAAAAAATAGATTGAGATTCTGAGATGCTCTTGCATATTTTCTCAATTGATGTTGGAACCAAAGGTTCCTTTTCCTTTTGTATTTCTACATCAGCTTCATCCATAGATGACTCTTCTATATCCTCATTTGTCTGAACAAATTTCCTACTTTTGGTAGGTTCCCCAACTGGTTTCTCTTTGATGTGTCAGGTTTCCTTTTATACACCTTTCCTTTTACCATGGGAGAAAGAGTTGCATCCTTTGCTGTCTGAATCCTCTTTCTTGACTTCTTAGGTGGAGGAGGAGGTGGTGAATCAATCTATTCTTCCTCTAATTCATTTTCCTTTGCTGTATCACCGATGGGTAGCTGTTCCTCGGTGATTTTTTCCATACCCTCTTGTTCCTCTTCACCTTCAAAAGATATATTCAATTTCTTTAGCATTTTGTTTGACTGTTTTATAGCTTTCTTGACAACAAGATTTGTTTTAATCTTTTGTTTGGCCTCTTCATAGGTTCCAAATCTTAGTTGCTTGTTCTCCACTTGTTCATTCAGTAGTACCTCAATGCACTCATTGGCTTGTCCTATTTTGATTTCACATTCTAACTGTGAAAGCCATTACTTTCTAGGTACTACTACTTGGATATATGTGAAATCAGTATCTACCATGAAACATATATTCTCTCTGTGTTCCTCTATCAGATTTTTAGGAATCATTGTTCTAGTTTGCAACATTTCCTTAATAGTTTTGAAATATTCATGCATTACATTATCAAAATCAGTTCCTAGTGATTCTATGAATCCACCTATCTCAATAGTTATAGGTCTGCTTGTGTCCCATACAACTTTTCCTATTGAAGGAAAGTATTCTTCAAAGTAAAAGAATATGCACATTATGAGGGAACCAAAATTACTAGTGTTTGTTCTTGAAGATCTTATAGTGCACATGTTATCCTCCAGTTGATGTAATAGGATCTCTGCAAGATCCATCTTCTTTCCTTGTTTGATGATTTTGTATGCTATGCTCATAGCAGTACTTGATATGCTATTCATTTTTCTTGCCTGGAAGATTTTATATCCAACAACACATGCTCCAAACTTCATCTCTATGTCGGTAATGGTGTTGACCTTGAGTGCTCTTTTGTCTGATTTAGCACTAGTCAGTTTTTCCACTTCCACCAGGGATGGGTATTGTGAGATTGTGGTTTATCAGTCTTAGGATAACAAGTAACTATGTGAATAACATCCTTTGTTATTGGTTTTGTCTTAATAAGCCATAGAGTCTTGTTGTACAATCTGCTAAGAACAATCTTTATCAATTCTATTTTGAAGACTTTGGGAAAATGCAGTGCATTCATGAGTCCTTTCACTTCCAGATGTTTGTGTTCTTATTTGATCTTTTTGGCTTCATCACATAGTGCCATGTAGGCATTATCTAGGTCTAGATCTCCTATTTCTAAGATCTTGCAGTGTATATAGGACCTTATGTCCTCTACCATCAAAACCCTAGGTGGGATTCTGGAGAATGCTTCAGAATCGTCAGGTTGTGATGTTATTTCTGGGTGTAGCTTGTATTTGGGTTTAGCACAAGATCCTCTGCTGACAAGCTTGAAAATTTTCTTCTTGTCTTCCTTAATATTTTCAACTCTAGAAGTTGATGCCATCGCTTTGCAGAAATTTAGGGCTTTTCACAAATAAAATAGTGCGGTCGGTGAATCTGGTTACTTACTGAATCTTTGTGATTGCTTGTGAATGTGAATTCTTTTTGTCGAATTGATTCTTATTGGGTCACTCTCCAAATTACTTTGAAATTTCTATGCTCTGCTTTTCTCTGCTAAAAAATTGCAGGTGTGAAAATGAGTTCACCCGTCGGGCTTTTATAATTTTTGTGCCCTAAGTTGTCATTAATGCTTACCAACTCATCGGTATACAAAGAATGAGTCCATTGGTAGAGGCATTCATAACATATTTGGTGTCTTTGCAAAGCATCGGGGTTGCTAGCAGCTTTGGTGACTTCACCGATGATAGTCCGTAAAGTGGCGAAGACAGCTTTCATTGCCTCAAGGTTCACTGATGTCCATCAGTTTACACTTAGCAACTTGGTGTTTGTGTAATGACCGATACATTCCAGTAAGTAGTGCTAACTTTTCTGTGTGTGTTCACCGATGCAAATTTGTACCCAATAACTGATGGTTGCTTTTCAATAGTTTAGCAAATAACGATATATTACATCTTTATTCATGCTAATATTACAATATGAACTATGTGTAATGGAACCGATACATAATATAAATTGTCCTAGTGCAGTTCCATACTTGTGCAATTTAGTTGGAAATAGTGATGTCACTGGATCTGTTGGATAGGATGTAACCATTTTCATTGCTTGTTCCAGCGCCTTCAGTGTTTGTGGCTTTTACCCACATCTTTTTTCTCATTCTCTTGATGTCATGAATGATATTTCCATTGGTATGAGTACTTGTATCTGTCAGTTAGTTTTTGTAAACTTTTATCACATGTCCAACCTTATGACAATGTAAACATGCCATACCTAGATTGGTCCAACCTCTTGACCTTTTGGCCCCTTTTCTCATATAGTTGGAAGCAATATGACCATACCTTCCACATGTTGTGTAGTTTACCCATGTGTTATAGTCCCAAACATATGAGTTACCCACTCTTGTTGGTTTTTAGCTATTTTTAGTTTCTTTTGGTGTCCATGCCTTGTTGTTCTTTTTCTAGCACTCCTTATGTGTGTGCCCATTCATCTTGTAGGTAGGACAACACTTGTCCATGTAGGTTTTCCTTTTTGGATTTGTCACTTTGGATATGCACTCATGTGCCTTGTGTCCTTTCTTCTGACATTTATAACAATTACCAATGAAAGTAGATTGTGCTTGAGGAATACCTTTCATTTTTCTTTTGCAAATGTTTGAGGTGTGCCTGGTTTTCCACAGTGATTGCATGACAGCTTCTTGGATCTTGGGGTTGTGAAATAATTCCTTTAATCTGGTTGATTAGAAGATTCACCATTCTCATTGTACCCTAATCCTATCTAGTTGTTGATTCTTCTCTGTCCATGAAGAAAATCATCCATCCTTTTGTTGCTATCTTCAGCATTCTTGATCAATTCTGGACTTTGATTTCATGCTTCACTTTTTCATTCTCTTCTCTTAGCTCACCAATAATCTGTATTCTTTCAACGAGTTGTGTATTTAGTCTGTTTGGCTCTTGACTCATAAGAATAATCTGGTTGGTAACCTCATGGTGATGCTCAGTAAGTCTTTGAATCTCTCATTCTTTCTCTTGCAGCTTCTCTGTTATTTTCCTCCTATCGTCAATGGCTAGTGTTCTTTAATTTTCAGCTCTTCTTGCATCATTAATGACATCAATCATTTTCACCATTTGAGTTTCTTGACCGATTTGCAACATTTTGATTTTCTTTGTCAGATGTAGATTAATTTCTTATAGACTTGTGATTTCTTCTACTGATGCATCTGAAGCTTTTCTTGTTGATAATTCTTCTTTATTAAAGTTACATTATATTTCTGATTCTTTGTAGTCCTTCTCTTTCAGCCTAGTTGCCATAATCTTTCTTTCATCAAGAAGTTTTCTTAAGTTGATTCTCGCCTCTTTATACTGCTCATAGTTTATCTGCATCTGTAATTTCTCATTCTCAATAGTCATGTCCAATCTGTACTTTTCCATTTCTCTGATCTTTTCTCTTAAGTCTTTAAGCTTTTCAAGAAATAGACTTAGCTCTGATACCAATTGTTGGAATTATATTGTGAATGATGTACTGAGAGGGGAGGGGTGAATCAATACCTCTAAAAAATTTCTTGGTTATCCCATTAACCCTTAGTCATTAGTTTGTAAATTATATTACCTAACTGTTCATCTTTCTTTATGTATATGCAATCATAACACAAGTTCTTTAATATATAACCATACAAGAAATATTTATGAAAATGGATAACACATGACACAAGATATGATATCGTAGAAAACTCATGTTAGGAAGTAAAAGCTGCGGTGGGGATTGTTACCCATAAGACTTCACTATGTGTAGATAAGAAGGGGTCAGTTAAGACTTAAAATTGGTCACTTCTGATGACCTACCTTGTTACGAGTATTACAGTGGAGACATGTTAAGATCTACTTCATTTGAAGCTTTAGCAACACTGTTACGTGTGCACTCTGTTAAGAGATTTGTAAAGAATGGTTAAGTCCACCTTCTACAAAAGGATTTTAGATGTGATGCACTTGTTAGAATGCAACTACATAAGTCTTTGATCTAATGATGTATGAAATCTCTAATTGATGATAAAAGATCCAATAAAGCTTCCTATGTATGAGTAATCATCTTTTCGTGATTGAATAATACCTTTGTCTGCACGTCGGTAGCCTCTCTGTGTTCTTGATAACTGGTGTGATCTATTTCTGAACTTTGCATGAATTCTATCTTTTTCTCCTTAGATGCTCTTTGTGGCTATCAACAACAATGAATTCATAATTCACAATTGATTGAACATCTATTTATACTAGATTTTAGCTCGATTCTTGATTCACGCTTCACAAGTTAACTCTAGATCTAAGGTTTACAACTTGACCTTGATCTTTGGTTAGATATGTTTTAGATCCATTAGGATGCTTTAAAACATTTACATAATGCTTGCTTGACCCTCAAGTAATGATTTAAAACAAATTAAAAATCTAAAAATAGAATAACAATGCGTTATCTGACATGTAAAAGTCAGATTCACTATTTGTGGGTTCTCTAACTGACTATCAGTTCTGATGGTCAGGATTCTCTTTTAGTCTGTTGGTTCTCTTTGCCGTTGGTGTTCCTTTTTTGAACTGTTCGTCGGGTATGCCTTTTCTGCTCTGTCAGTTTTGTTCTCAAAACTATATCATCGGTGATGATCTTTGTGTTATGTTATTGACCCATCAGTGATGTCCTTTTTACTTCGTCATTGTTTGTCGGTCAATTCCATACTTAGAATTTTTACCTTGTGACTTTTTGTTGTGTCGGGTATGCTCGTTGTCTACCAGTTATGCTTGTAGTCCGCCGGTTATGCTTGTACCAATGATCTCTTTCAATGTTTTTCACTAAGTGTACTAATGGAAAAATTAATGTCATCACTCAATGTGATATAAGGCCATTGCATTTTTCCTCTCAGCTTCCTTCTTAATCCTTTTTTCATTAGCTGGAAGATCATCGCAATCATTAGGTTCCTCATATCCTGATTATACAAAATCCTAGAAATATTTTCCTATCAAAAGGTTTTCATTTTTATACCCAATATCCATAATTAATTCCATTAAATTCTGGGATTGACAAAGTATTTGCCACGATCCTATATGTCTGCTACCAAATTTAAAAATCTCTACTAGAATCATCAAAAAATAACAAAATATAAACAACAATTATAAAAACACGAACTCTATTTTAGAGAGAAAAACTTAAAATTTTTATTGAAGACTTACAAATAATACATGATAGCTTCAAAAACAAAATAGAGGCTATATATTTATTGAAATTACATCTCTAAAAAAAATGACAAAAAATTCAAATAATAGATAAAAACATGCTTTATTGAATAAAGTGGACTAATTATCAACCAAATTAACAACACGACTAATCACTCTCCCCTAGCATTCTCTATCTAGTTTGTATATAATTCTATCGATTAACCTAAAATGAGACAATTGTGCGGTTAAATTCATAAGGAAAATGAAAGCAGATATCATAAGAATAATGAGTAAATTCTATTTTTCCCCTCATCAGTTGTGCCTCTGCCACTTACTTTGCTCCCTCAACATGGCCTATATTTCCATTTCCCTGAATTACTAGAAAAAATTTGAAACGAATTCGTCATAATAATCTAGAATGCTACCTTAACGCTTGTTATTCAATTGTCCTTAACTCATCCAAATGTCTCCTCGAATTCTTCTTATGGGGGTTAACTTTATATATTCAGTTAGCATTGTGTAAATGGTGGATGTGGGTGACATTTTCTGGAAGAGAAAAGTATTAGCGAGCTAGAAAGAGGTCACCAATGGTGCTCGATTGTTTGAAAATAGAGCACAATGAGACACAGGAGAAACATAGATGGAGGATCCTCTATTAATGACTATGATCCAATAAAGATATGATACCAAATGATTACATAATACCTCTATTTATAGATCTCTGACAATGCTCCAAAAGTTTGAGAACATTCTGGAATTGTGCACAGGGTGTGTGGACAATGCTGGAAGTTTCCAGTCTAACTATGCTGGTAGTGCCGACAGTGGTAGTTGGACCATAATTAATTTATTTCCCAACATCCCCCCATAAATTAATTATAAAATTGTTTAGATATCCCCCCATAAGATATAAACAATGGGTCCTTGCTTAGAGCCTTATTAGGTACCCATTTACAATTCTTCACATAGTTTCCCCAATCACTGTTGGGTTTTCACAGACTACCATTAACCTATGTGCAAGTTTGAAGTACATTTTCAATCACCACAAACTTTGCACTCAAGTGGGTTTAGCTCACCATAAACCTCACAGGTGAAATAAGAAAGTGGTTTAAGGATGACCACGAACCTTACAATAAATGGTTTAAGGATTACAACAAACCAAGCACTCACTAGTTCTAATGACCATAAATTATTATTACGGGGAAACCATCATCACTCTAAGATTTTGTTAATTTGCACCTACATGAAAAGTGATTATTGAGTCCATATGAAAAGAAATCCATCTACCGAGATACATGGGTGTCTAGCCGTTGTACTCGCCAGTTCTATAGGACTGGGTTCATGGTATAGGATAGTTTTCTTAACAATATCCTCTAATCAATTGGGCCATAGCATGGATCTCATAGGATGTTGAGTCACTTTGACCAGTACTTGTGTTGCCATAAAGAGGCCCGCGCCTCTTTCACAAAAAAATCCTATTTTCCAAAATTGGAATATCCAAGAATAACTGCTTCGACGAACTATGTGCATTAAAGGTATTTTCTGAAAATTTTGCCATTTTTCTACTCTTACTAGCTTGAACCTACGAGTTATTTCTATTTTCTCTGTTGGAAAAATTATTTTTTGGGAATTGTAAAATTAGTTTGTATCTGTTCGCGGGGTGGGGTATCTTGCATATTATCCTTTGTGTACCCTTATGCAACATGTTGGACCCTAGGATTGAGTTGCTCACCCCACATAACTATCAAACATGGAAGTTCAAAATGATGCAATTGTTGCAATCTTGAGGTCTCTTGCAACTATTGGAGGCTGACCAACCTGAGTTCACCAAGGCATTTGAGCAATTTGTTCATAGAAACAAAATGGATGAGGCAAAAGGACTCATCGGTCTCAACGTGTCATATAATTTGTTGTTTCACATTGCTGAGTGTACAACACCAAAAGAAGTATGGGATAAGCTTGCAGGGTTGTATGGTGAAGTCAACCAATTCAAAATCTTGCAACTAGAAGCTGATCTCACTTCTCTTTCCCTAGATGCATTTCCCTCTATTCAGGATTTCCTTGCACGGTTCAAGTCCATTTTGTCTCAGTTGAAAGGTTGTGGTCATGCTAAAACAGATCAGGAGTGTATTTTCTTGATCTTGTCTAAACATAGAGGTCCTTTTCAAGTGTTTTCCTCTACCTTCTATTCTACTATGGATGCTATGGGAGAAGATCATAAGATGTCCTCTTTTGAGGAATTTTGTGATAGACTAACTAGGGAGCAAGCCAAGTTACTTCCAATGGATGCTCTTCCTAAGAGTCATGCCTTGATGGCTCAATCTCCTAAGGGCAAGGGTAGGTATAAGAAGCAGCCACAAATAGATTCATCTATTGGAGGTAGGTCCCCCTATAAGCCTCCCTATAAGCCTAAGGTGCACAATGATTAGAATCCAAAACCTCCTTCTCCTCCTCCTAACCCATCAGCATCATCTTCTTGGTATAAAAAGAAACATGAGAATTATTCTTTTCAAGGGAGACCCAGGCATGCTCATGCACCATACTCTCAGAGACTAGTAGCATTAGAAGAAGCTATGAAGAGGCACAACATTGCAGTGCCTAATTCTTCTTCCTCAAGCAAAGGACAAGCCTTCTCAGCTAAGGCTTCATCATCTACAAGTTCTAGTTGGATTCTTGATTTTGGTGCTTCACATCACATGACTCATTCTATTGACCTTCTTTATTCTCTTTCTGATAGTCCTACTTCACATATTATTGTTTGGAACTCATTAGAGATTCTAGTTCTAGGGACAAGATCAGTTCAAATGCATGATGGTAGCATTGATAATGTTCTTTTTGTTCCTAATATTTCACAGAATCTCCTTTCCATCTATCAAATTTGCAATCATGGTGATGGAAAAATTGTTGAGTTTTCCCCTACTAATGTGATAGTTAAAGATATGCAGAATGCTGAAAAGGTTATTGCTATAGGCATAGTTGATCATGTAGCCCACTTGTATAGGTTTGATGGATTTTATTCTTCATCTGGATCATCCCTTATTTCTCATGCAATTTATATGAGCAAGCTTTGGCACAAACGGTTTGGGCACCTGAATTATAGATATCTTCAGCAGATGAGCACACAAAACCTAGTAATTTGTCTACCTCAGATATAGATTCTTCGGATGGAGTCTGTTCAGGTTGTGTTCTTTGCAAGCATCACTGACATCCCTTTCCTAAGGGTATGGCCACATGAGCTTCGACTCACTTTGAGTTAGTACATAGTGACCTCATGTCATTTCCAACTCCTTTTTCAGGGGCCAAGTATGTGCTCACCTTCATTAATGACTTCTGTAGGCGTACATGGGTGTATTTTTTAAAGTACAATAATGAGGTCCTTCATTACTTCATGACCTTTCTTATATTTGTGGACAAGCAGTCAGCATATTCCCTCCAAAATATCTGCACAGATAATTGGGGGGAGTATGCCAATCATACATTTGTGGAATTCTGTCATACTCAAGGTATTCTTCATCAGCATACAGTTCCATACACTCCTCAAAAAAATGGTGTGGCTGAGTGGAAGAATAGAACCATACGGGAAATGGCCAATTGCATGCTTCAATCTCAGTCCATGGCTCTAACATTTTGGGTAGAGGCTGTCAATTGTGCCAACTACATTCAGAATTGTATGCCTCATAAGGCAATACTGAATAAGACTCCTAAGGAGGCTTGGTCTCATGTCAAGCCCCAAGTATCCCATTTTAGAGTATTTAGCAGTGATGAACGGACATTCATTCCTGATAATCAATGCAAAGCGATGGAAAAGAAAAGTTAGCGCTTCATTTTTTTTGGCTATTGTGAGGATGTGAAGGGTTATCGATTGTTTGATCCTCACACTCAAGAGGTTCATTTTTGTCATGATGTTCAATTTGATGAATCCTTTACCCCAAATGATTCTCCATGCCAGGAACCTCCCTCTCCTCTTCCACATTCATCTTCTAAAGATGTTTTTACTTCAGATGAAGATGATATTGATAATACTCATAATGCCCCCATTCAGGAAGATGGTATTCCTCTAGTTGTGGACATTACTCCATCTTCTCCTCCTCCACCTATAGCTAGTCGACCCTTATGGGAGAAAACAGTTGTTGAGGATGTTGGTTCTCTTGTAGGTGATCCCACAACCACTCAACGCACTCGTTGCCAAACATCAGGTATCATTCTTTTGAGTGATGCAGTCTCTTTTGATCCTCATAAGTTTTCGGATGCCTTAGGTATACCAGAATGGGATAGTGCTATGGCTGAGGAGAATTCTTCTTTGATGAAAAATCATACTTGGGATTTGGTTCCTCTTCCTAAGGGAAGAATATGTTTTGATGAAAATGGGTGTATCGTACCAAATTTGCAGCTGATGGTTCTGTTGATAAGTATAAGGCTCGTCTAGTGGCTAAGGGGTTTTCTCAAGTTGAAGGCATCAACTATTCTGAGACCTTTGCTCTGGTTGCCAAGATGGATTCCATTCATCTTGTACTTTCTATTGCTACATCTAAGGGCTGGTTAGTGTATCAGATGGATGTGAAGAGCACTTTCCTACATGGTGATCTTCAAGAGGAGATCTATATGGAGCAACCACCAGGTTTTGTAGTTAATTCTTCACTTGTTTGTAGGCTTCGATGTTTATTATATGGTCTCAAGAAAGCTCCTAGAGCTTGGTATGAGAAGATGGATAGTTTTTTTCTTGCTTCTAGATTCACTAGATGCCACTCTGATCCTACAGTCTACATTCAATGATGTGAAGGGGATCTTCTCATTATTATTCTTTATGTGGATGAATTGATACTCACAGGGAGTTCTCATGCTATGATTGAGAAAACACAAAGAGCTTTGATGAAACATTTTGACATGACTAACCTTGGTTTGTTGCATTATTTCCTTGGTCTTCAAGTTCATCAATCTTCTACTGGTATTTCCATTTTCCAAAAGAAGTATGCTCTTGATTTTCTCCAATGGTTTGGCATGGCTGATTGCAAACCTGCCCCTACTCCTTTTTAGTCAGGTGTTGTTTTGTCTACCAAATGTACTACTCCATTAGTTGATGCTACCTTGTATAGGAAGTTAGTTGGCAGAATTTTGTACCTAACACACAGTCATCTTGATATTTCCTTTGAAGTTAGTATTGTCTCACGGTTCTCTCAAGATTCTCATAAGAGTCATTTGAAGGAAGCTAAGCGCATTCTACAGTATATTCAGGACACTATACAATTTGGCATTCACTACACATCAGGTGCTACTGAGATTGTGGGCTTCACTGACTCAGATTGGGATGGTGATGTCGATGATCAAAAGTCTACCTCAGGCTTTCTTTTCTGCCTTTGTTCTGGTCTAGTTTCTTGGTCTTGCAAAAATCAAATAGCTATTGCATTATCCTCAACTGAAGCTGAGTATCGAGGAGCTGTCTTGGCTAGTCAAGAGATTCTTTGGCTTCAATAGTTGATGGCTGATTTTGGCTTTCTAATAACTCATCCCACTACTCTTTGGTGTGACAGCCATAGTGCCATCCATATTTCTCGCAATCCTTTGGAACATCAATGAACAAAACATATTAAAATCCACATGCACTTCATTCGACAACTCATTCAAGATTTTTTTTTTGTCTTTCGAATATTTGCCTACAAATCAACAGAATGTAGATATATTCACAAAACCTTTAGCATCTCTGCGCCATCTTCAATTATGTACGATGTTAGGGGTCAAGGAAGTAGCCCTTGGGGGGTCTTGAGGAGTCCTCCTTCCTTCCTTTTCGATGTTTTTCAACATTTTTTTGTTCTCTTTTTTGGAGAGGAGTTTTCTCCCACTGGGTTTTCTCCTTTTCTCTGGTTATGAGAGATTATTTTGTAGATGTACATGGGTACCTAACATGGCTTTTCTGCCAGGACTCATATAGCTCTCTACTACATTATTTTTTTACTCCCTAAGTTGTACTTAAGGGGGGGGGGGTGTTGGAGTAATATTGTGTCACCAATTTACTCTTTATCTAAGTTTACTTAGGTAACCTCATTAATGAGGTAGATGGATATCTTTGAGTCCCATTTGGAATCTTACTTATCTTAAGGATATTGCAGAGTTCTAAATTAGAACTCTACTTCCTCCATGTTGAGACAAGTGTCTCAACCCTATCTTTTTTTTCTATATGATCTTGCATATATAAGCAAGACTTATTGTATGCTTATAGACACCTCAATCAATACATTTCTAGTGTTGATAACTGCTCTTTTCTGGTGGATGTCTAGAGACTGGGTTCTGGGTATAGGATAGTTTATCCTAACATCGGATACATGGTTCATCAATAAGTTAAACCAAAAACTTCTTGGGTGTCAGATACAACCGATAATGCACCCCTTACATCAAATCAGGTACAATAAACTTTGACTTCTTGATTGCATACTATTTGGAATTTGTATTTTTTTAAGAGCCTCCCGAATACTATCAATCACTTCACAAAATGAGAATATTCATATCTTGAGGGGTATCTTAACTTAAGTTAAAAATATAGCACATTTAGATAAGCAAATTTTCTCACTTCCAACCCAAACTATTTTATCAAGGAAAGTGGGCAGAGACAAATGTGGGAAAAATAGGAGAGATGCACAACATCAAACACAAACCATATTTTCTCACTTTTCATGAAAAAAAAAATAGTAAATAGAATTGTCCTGTATCATCTTAAAATGGAAGCACTTCCATGTTAAGAGAATTTATCCCTCCTTAGGGGATGTTTTTGTCCTCCATCATATCATCCTCCTGTTTCTGCATCGTCTCCTACTTCTGTGCCTATTCAGGACCCCGATTGGGCCTCTTCGGGTACCTCCTACCCCACTTGGCATATATTTTAGGGGTTCTAGCCCCCTGGGTCAAGTTCAACCTTGACCTTGACCTAGGTTAGGGTTGATCTCAACCATGACCTAGGTCAGGATCGACCTCAACCCTAACCAGGGTCTCCCTTTCAAATCTGAAATCTTCTCGGTTGTCGGGGGTCATCAAAAATTTAATTTTTCCGCTTCCGGGTCGGCTGTTTTGGGTTCCAAAGAGTTGATTCCTAAATTATATTAAATATAGGTCCTTTTCTAGGGGCATGAGTCTAATTGGAATTTAATTATCCTATGTCGGCCTCCTTAGAAGATTGTGCCCTATGTTCATATAAAAGGAAGCCTTTTCTCATTTTCTCTAAGTCTTCTAAGTGAAAAAAAGCTCTAACTAAGATTTTGTCAAGAAGAAAAAGGTTCAAGCATCCATTGTTCTACATGTTTTTAAGCTTTCAAGGTGTTCGAGTCTTTCTCTCAAGCATTCAAGTTCTCCATTGAAGATCAAGGATTCAAGCTCTCAAGCCTTTAAAGGGATTTGGTTCAAGCATTCAAGATTCATCATTCAAACCCTAGATCTAGCCATCATGATTGTGTGATCTTCCTTCAAGATCCTTTGTGCATCCTCAAGACTCTTTCATCATCTCTTCAAGGTGGATTCTAAGCATACAATCATGGAGGTTTATGGTTTCTAAAGTCTATGCTTTCATATCTACATACTTGTTTATATTTGAATTACAATTACATATCTATTCAATATCATAGCTTCATTGTTAGATTAAATTCTACTACTTGTTAGCATTCTTATTTCAATTATTGATTTCAAGGTTAATTCCTAAATTAGGGTTTGACTAAGGCAAAACCCTTCCCCCAACAAAAAAAACCTCTTTTTCTTGTAGGTACAGGCTCAAGACTAAAGATTTGAGACTAGATCAGGATACCCTTTTTAGCAAACTATTGGGATCCGCAAACAGATTCTCTATTGAACCTGTGCAGTTCAAGGTCGACATTATTGGGTTAGGGTTGACATTTGTGGGTCAAGGTCAACCTTTTTCATAAGACGGTATTAGATCAGAAAAATATTTCTGGGTTTTGTTCATCTCTGCGTTCCAGTTCGGGATCAACTATCAATCTTTCTAGAAATAGTCTACAAACCTCAGAAAATAGCATTCTTTGATCTACAATATCTCAAGGTTAGTGCATTTCTCTTATTTCTTCAATTACTGTCATATATCATTCTATACATATAATTAATAGAATTTAAGGTATCTCTCTTGTTATTCTCTTTCCCAAATAGTTGATTCATTTGTGCATTAGCCCTTCTCTTGGGTTGATCAACTTGGATCTCCAATTTGTGCATTTGAGGATAAAAAGGAGCATCTTATCTTCTCCTTAATTACAATATACAATCAATACAATTCAATTCAATTAAAGTTAAGGAATTCAATGCAATCTAGTCAACTCAAAGAACAATTTACACATCAACACATTTCCTATTTCAAACATTACATTTCAAGATAATCAATAATCAATCAAACCATTCTTTCTTAATACATTATACATTTTTAATAAACATATCTCTATTTCAATCTCTTTACATTTTAGTGAGATAGGTATTTTCCCAGTTTAGATATTGGTGAACCTCCGATAGACAACTCTTTCTTTTTGGTGTTAGATTTGCATGCATTTAAAAGTAGGTTTTCTTTTAGGCTCTTGCATTTATATTTCAAAAATACATAAAAATATATAAAATTTCTCTAAAAATACCAAAAGATTTACATTTTTCATTGTGTTCAACATGTATGATTCTTGTTTTGAATACTTTGATGAGGCTTTTGTTGCTAAAGAGGATATATCCCCTAATGAGGTACATGGAAGTGAGGATGAAATTGTTTTAATACTATCTCCATGGATCCTATTCCTCTTTCAACCTCCTCTACAATCTCTTCAATTGACCTTTACCATAGAAATGAGTTAAGGATAGATGTTAATTCTTCTCCTAATATATGTCTTTTCTATGAGCCTACTTTAGAATATAATTCTTTTCCCTTTAGGGACCAAGCTTCAGGTGCTCCTACAATGTGCTTTATTGATAGGGAGGATAGTCCTCCTATTTGGGATGAACCTTTGGATTTGGATGTTGATTACTCTCTTCCTCATGACGCCATTATGGGTGATTCTACTTTTTGGGATGGACCCTTGGATAAAGACATTGATTTATTCCTTTCTTGTGAAGATGCTTTGATACAAGAGGGTGATTTATTCATACATGATGATGACTCTTTTTCTAAAACACACTCCCCTTATACATACATTTTAGAGAAATAAGAAAACATTATAGATTCTTTACCTCCATTTGGAATTTATTCTAGTAATGAGACATTAGTGGGGAATGATATGAATTCCCTTAATGCTCTCCCTCTTAGTGATGATCCTATGGATAATCAAGTTCCTAACCCATCTTCTCCTTGGATGTATCCCTTTATTTTTCCTTCTTGTGAATCTATTGAACATACTAAAGATGACATAGTGACTACTGATGTTCCATTGACTCCTTTTGATATAGCTTCTTGTTATGGTCATGTTTATCATTTACTAGTTAAACAAGGATTACATACTCAAGGATGTGCTAAGCATAAACAGAGAATTAAAATGCCCTTACAAAATGGGGGGAATGAGCATTCTTATGGATTGGGATTTAATCCTCAACAAAACATCAATGTTACCCACATCTCAAATAACATTTCCAAACATGATGACCCTATGAAGGAATTTGACCAAGAGGTTGTTCTGCCTAAACTCCTTCACGCTAAGATGAATACTAGACCTAAACGCAAAATGAAATGTAGTCTATACTTGAAGATTCTTCCTTTTTGTTTCTATCATAAATTTCATGATCACAATAATGGATGTCATGCTTTACATCATAAGATTAGGCAACTCATTGATAGTGAAATTATTTATATATCATGTGGAAATGAGTTATATTTCAATACTATTTTCTCTAAATAACATTTATGTTCCTATTATGGAACTCCATATTATGTAAACAATATTAGCCTAATCTTTGGGGGTTCGTTGTCTTGCATAGTATTGTGAGTGATATAATAGGTCCCCTTTCATCCTTGTCCCTACACTTGGGGGGCAAGGATGCCATCTCCTTCTTTTATGTCTTTCCGGAATCCATTTTCCCTTGGTTAAGCAATATCTATCTATTATGTGATATCCAATCATACATGAAAATATTGGTTTGCATTAAGGATCTATATCCTTGATTATAACCTATTGCGTTGTTTTTGGGTTTCCATGGTTGATAAATCTCTCACCTTGGAAACTGAATAGTGTGCTATCCCTCGTAAGGGTTACTTTCACACTTATTGTGTGATATCTCTTTTTTACAACAACATTTTTTAATGTAATTTGATATATCCCTTGCTTTCACCCCTGGGGGGCAAGGCATTTTCCTTCTTCCTCTATCTAAGGATCTACTTTCCTTAGCTTAGTGGCATTTGTTTATCATATAACATTATTTCCTTATAAAGATGTATGTTTTTGAATATGGATACCCTCTTATATGGGAGGTGATAGTCCTAGGTCATCACCTCTTCTTTATTTTGCAAAATATGTTTTTGATAAACTCTTTCTCTTGCTTTGGGTTAGAGTTTGATTCCTTCATCCTAAGATTCCTCTTCCTCTTCATTGCAGGGGGCTTGATGATTGAATATTTGGTCCCTCTTTTCTTTAGAAGATGACATTTTATCCTAAGCACTCCTCTATGGTGAGGGTCTTGATGATGAGATCTCTTCCTCTTTGAGGATCTTTTTTCCATAAGTGACATATCCATTTAACGATTATCTATGTTCTTAGATGTAAGGGTCAAGGCTCTTCGCTAAGAATATGGTATGCATTGTTGTTTAGCTGGATATCTCCTTACCTGGTGAAGTAGGTATCCTCTTCCTCTTCCTTATCCTGCCTAGTGGGTAGCCATGATAAGGAGGCGGGAATATATAGGGTCTCCCTTGTACGATAATTTACATTTTGCAACATGCTAAATCATAAGAAGGTAATGCACACAAGTTGCTAAATCCTGAAGAGACACACATTTTTACTTTTTATGTTTGCAAAATTCTTGGAAGGTAACACACATAAGTTGCTAAATCCTGAAGAGATACGCACCCCTTTTTATTCTTACAATATGCTAAATCCTCAAAAGGTAATGCACACAAGTTGCTAAATCCTGAATGGACACGCATTTTATATTCCATAGTGATACAAGAATGTTGATCTATGGATATTTTCAAAACCGTCAGAAGACACATTTACAATTACAAAGCACAGTTTTGGGTGAACCTGTTGGGGCTCTCCCTCCGTGGTGATTCATAGTAAGGTGGGTATCTTACTAGGTGAGGTAATCACTCTCTCTTCTCTCTCTCTTTCATGCTAGTAGGATTAGATCATGAAGCTATGTTATCTATGGTGTTGTTCTAGTCTTACTTATGAAGTCATGTATGTTTTTCTATGATTGATTGCTCTTTATTTCCATATCTTTATGTATGTATATTGAGTTAGAATCCATGGTTTGGGGGCTCATATCCCTGACTTAGTGATATTCTACCTCATTGCAATCCACTAGGATCCTCTTCCTCTAACTTTACCGTGAGCACATTTGATTTCTGTACTCCCACTAAAGTGGGGGCTTAATGTATCATCTTAAAATAGAAGCACTTCTATGTTAAGAGAATTTATCCCTCCTTAGGAGATGTTTTTGACCTCCATCATATCATCCTTCTGTTCCTGCATCATCTCCTGCTTCTGTGCCTATTTAGGACCCTGATTGGGCCTCTCCGGGGACCTCCTACCGCACCTGGCATATTTTCTAGGGGTTCTGGCCCCCTGGGTCAAGGTCGACCTCAACCCTGACCTAGGTCAGGGTCAACCTTGACCCTGACAAGGGTCCCCCTTTAAAATCAAAAATCTTGTCAGCTATCGAGGATCATCAAAAATTTAGTTTTCCCTCTTCAGGGTCGGCTAATTCAGGTTCCGAAGCGTTGATTCCTAAATTATATTTAATATAGGTCCTTTTCTAGGGGCATGGGTCTAATTGGAATTTAATTATCCTATGTTGGCCTCCTTAGAAGATTGTGCCCTAAGTTCATAGAAAAGGAAGCCTTCTCCTCTCATTTTCTCTAAGTCTTCTAAGTGTAAAAAGGTCTAACCAAGATTTTGTCAAGAAGCAAAAGGTTCAAGCATCCATTGTTCTACATGTTTTCAAGCTTTCAAGGTGTTCAAGTCTTTCTCTCAAGAATTCAAGTTCTCCATTGAAGATCAAGGATTAAAGCTCTCAAGCGTTTGAAGGGATTTGGTTCAAGCATTCAAGATTCATCATTCAAACCCTAGATCTAGCCATCATGATGGTGTGATCTTCCTTCAAGATCCTTTGTGCATCCTCAAGACTCTTTCATCATCTCTTCAAAGTGGATTCTAAGCATACAATCATGGAGGTTTATGGTTTCTAAAGTCCACACTTTCATATCTACATACTTATTTACATTTGAATTATAATTGCATATCTATTCAATATCATAGCTTCATTGTTAGATTCAATTCTACTATTTGCTAGCATTCTTATTTTAATTATTGATTTCAAGGTTAATTCCTAAATTGGGGTTTGACTAAAGCAAACCCCTCCCCCCCAACAAAAAAACCTCTTTTTCTTGCAAGTACAGGTTCAAGACTGAAGATTTGAGACCAGATTAGGATACCCTTTTCAGTGAACTATCGGGATCCGCGAAAAGATTCTCTGTTAGACCTGTGCAAGTCAAGGTCGACATTATTGGGTCAGGGTTGACATTTGTGGGTCAAGGTTGACCTTTTTCATAAGACGGTATCAGATCGGAAAAATATTTTTCGGTTTTGTTCGTCTCTGTGTTCCAATTCGGGACTAGGTGTCAGTTTTTCCAGAAACAATTTACAGACCTCAGAAAATAATATTCTTTGATCTGCAATATTTCAAGGTTAGTGCATTTCTCCTATTTCTTCAATTACTGTCATATATCATTTCTATACATATAATTAACAGAATTTAAGGTATCTCTCTTGTTATTCTCTTTTCCAAATAGTTGATCATTTGTGCATTAGCCCTTCTCTTGGGTTGATCAACTTGGATCTCCCATTTGTGCAATTGAAGATAAAAAGGAGCATCTTATCTTCTCTTTAATTACAATATACAATCAATTCAATTAAATTTAAGAAATTCAATACAATCTAGACAACTCAAAGAACAATTTACACATCAACACATTTCCTATTTCAAACATTACATTTCTAGATAATCAATAATCAATCAAACCATTCTTTCTTAATACATTATACATTTTTGATAAATATATCTCAATTTCAATCCCTTTACATTTTGGTGAGATAGGTATTTTCCCATCTTACATGTCCAAATAAGCACAGCATGATATAAGCACAATGATATAAGCACAGCATGACACTTTTACTTAGAATGCTCAAATGGCACACACCTTTCGACAAAAGCACTTAAAAGAGAATAAGCTCACCAAGATCACCGTGCATAGCCATACCCTATATCCTTCAACTGCTCCATGCTGATTTCTCGAGTAAATGCCCAACCCTTGCCAGACCAGGAATTTTGGGCTGAAATCTCTATACGATCATTTAAAGTGCTCCTCACAAAATCAATATAGACAAATGGTGGTGCCACCACAATATCTATGTCACCTTACAGATTCTCACAGTTCAAGTTAGCCACAAGCTTTGAAATGGAAGCTTTTGTGCCATTACATTTCCAGTTCCCACCAACAAAAAACTTGCCAGTCCCTGCCATACAGGTGACAAGTCCGCGTGTGGGCTTGGCCTTGCTTGTGCCGTCAAGCTGAAGCTGAAACCTCCTCTGCATTTGGATTTGTGGCCTCAAGCTCTTCACAAGGAAGGCAGAAGCAGAGGCCGAGGCAGATGATGTTGTTATCATGGCCACCGTCCTTCCGTGTTCGCTCCGCGTCTCTGTCTTCGAAAATACACCACAACTTTAGGGTTGCACGACACACGGGAGAGCAAGACTGTGATTTGTTTTTGGCTGCAACAACATTGGGTGATCTGCTAACAGTAATTTCTTCTTGATCTGCAACTTCACTCACTTGTATGATGCTGCTCACCATTCTTTACCCATGGTTCTGATACCATGTTGAAAAACAGAGCACAGAGAGAGAGACAGGAGAAACACAGATGGAGGATCCTCTATTAATGGCTATGATCAGGTAAATATCTGATACCAAATGATTACATAATATCTCTATTTACAGAAGTCTGAGAATGCTCCAGAAATTTGAGAACATTCTGGAATTGTGCACACACCTTCTGAAATTGTGCACAAGGTGTGTGGACAATGTTGAAGAGTGTTGGAAGTTTCCAGTCTAACTGTGCTGGCAGTGCCGACAATGGTAATTGGACCATAATTAATTTATTTCCCAACACCATAAAACTACCTTTCATATTAAACTTCTTACTACGCTGATCAGTATGATGAAAAGATTCCCTATAACACAAAAGCATGTTATGTATTTGCCCCTAATGTTTATTAATTTCCTACATTGATGTTTGCCATCGTCTGTGTTATCATCTAAAAATGTTAAAGATAAGTATAGCCTATCATTAATGTGAACATCCAGTATTAAATCGCCTCTTCAGCATGGATGTATGTATTCGAGCTTAATGATCTCTAAAGTTTCTACATTGTCGATTTCAATATGGTGGATTCTCGTTTACAATTAGAATGAAGCGTTCTATAGACATGCTAACTGAATGGATAAAGCAATAATCTCGTTTTCATTTAATTTACAAATATACTGACATCTACCACGTTTTTCTTCAATCAGTTGCTAGTGAGGAATTTCATAAATCGGTAAAATTGGACGATTGTTAGAGGCAACAATCATGGACGCACAAATACAAATGATTCAGTTGAGAATTCAATTGAAATGAGACATGGTTTAGTTGATAATTCAATCAGTCTTTTGTTTCTAGTAGAAGACAACTATTTACAAATATCTTTTAGAGAAATTTGAGATTAACAAGCCTTTATTCAATAATTTTGCTAAAGATGAAGGCTGGCAAATTAAACCTTATTGGGTTTCCATAATAAAACTTTAGATAACTCAATAGGGTTTTAATATATAATTCTTCCCTCTTCCCTTTTGCTTTTGGGTACTTGGCTTATACACCCCCTTCCATAACAAAATGGGAAACACTAGGTAGAACTAAATGGTGAGATAAAATTACTAAATGGTGAGATAAAAATACATGTGAAAACCTACTTTATGAATAAATTAGATACCCCTAATGGGTTTAGCAACATGATGAATCCTGTTGTTAGGAAAGGAATCTCAATCATGGTCTTAATGTTAAGATTATTAATAGTCAAATTTTAGAATAGATGATAGCAATATATAAATTCAAGGATAGAATTTTTAGTTTATTAAGAAACAAAATTTATAGGTTATTTGTCTCACAAGCCTACAAAAATATAAATCGATAGCCTTTAGATGTTTGGCTATCATAATTAAAATGTTAAATTACCTAAGATATGGAGAAGAGATATATGAGGGATACAACAATGGATCATCTTATGACATCTGATATAACATATCATATGTTGTATTTGAATAAAGATAATGGAGCCAAAATAGTTCCCAAGTTGATGAGTGGATTATAATGAGGTTATAAAAGGAGGAAGGAATATGGTACGTATGTCTTGTTGTATAATCGTGAGGTTCTATGTTGGGTTTCTAACTAGGGGTCTACATCACACACTATATAGTTTTATCTCACTAATTTATGATTACCATTAAATAGTTCCATGTCTTCTTTCCCCTATTTATGGTGTACTTGAGATATATTTTGGATAGTTGTTTTTCATGTATTTCTTTGATTAAGTAAATTAGGATAGGGTTAGAACCCTTTACATAACAATTATCAAGAAGAGAATAAGGGTCTCATGATTAGTGGGGAGATAAAAGTAAATATAAAACAATATAACCAAAAGACTAGCAACTAGGTAAAAAAATTGTTGACCCAAAATAATGAGATGACATAATAAAACCAAAGATTTCCAAAGAGGTTGAGGCCCTCAATAGCTTGGTACTCCTAATTAAGAATATCTAACTTCTTTTGAAAAATGATAGTCTCCTATTAGTATAATATCCTTTTGAGAGAGTTGAATTCGTCAAAATAATATTTTTTTTAAAAAAAAATACTTAGATAGAGTTTTCTCAAAAGCCGCATCCAACTCAATGCACTTACAAATTGGTATGTTTCGTTTCTAGCTCCTTCTACAAAATATGAATGGAGTTTGTCATTTTATTTATCACCTCATGGAAAGCAACAATCTCTTTTGTATTTTTCATCATATTTGTAACTAACCAAAATTGTTAATTTTTTATGCATATGTTTTAATTAATTAGAAAAACCACCTCCATGTCAATTTTTTAAAAAGTGTAATTATTTACAACCAAAGTTCATGTCACTGTAAGAAGCCTCTCAGCTTCAAAACCTTAAAAAACTATAAAAAAAAAATCTATATTTTTAGGAGTTGCAACATCAATTATAAACATACTTTCCCTTGATGCTAAGAGGGTTTACAATTTGATTACGAAGTGCCAAAAACTATGTTTTGGGAAACTGCCTTTGTTACGATATCTACAAGTTAATCTTGAGTGTTTATGTGAATCAATTTAATTCAACTTCTTTCTTCTGCATCAAATCACAGATGAAAAGATACTTCAAATAAAAATGCTTTGTCGTACTATGATGAACTCGATTCTTTTCTTACTTGAAGGAAATTATATTGTCATAGAAAATTATAGTAGGTTGAACTTGTTTTTCACCAATTTCTTCAAGAACCTTTCGAAGCCAAAGAGTTTTTGTACCTGCTAAAGTGATTTCCAAATATTCTTCTTCTATGGAAGAGAGAAAAATAGTATTTTATTTTTTTGAACTCCATGTTATCAAACCAGAACCAAAAGAAAAATAATTACCATATGTAGACTTACAATCATCCAAGATACCTCCCCAATCTGAAGCACTAAAGCCAAAAAAAATTGAAACCGTTAGAATGGTAGCAATGAATACCAAAATTTAGAGTTCCTTTCACATATCTCAATATTCTCTTGACTTCCTTCATCTGTATTTCTGATGGATTTGTCATATAGCTTGAAATAAATGAAATTAAATATCCAATATGAGGCCTTTTGTGGGTTAGAAACATCGAACTCTCTACTATACTTCTATAAGTTATCTCATCAATAATTTAAGCACCATTATCTCTACATACCGCAACTCCATGAGGACATGGACTAGGGTATGGATTATAATTAGCCATATAAAATTTATTCAACATATCCTTTGCATACTTTTTTTGACAAATGAAAATTTCAACCTTAATTTGATAAATCTCCATTCCAAGAAAATATTTCACGAGACCTAGATCTTTCATCTCAAATTTATTCATCGTAGCAATTCTGAATTCATCTTTCATTTTAGAACTACTACCCATATATAATAGATCATCAACATAAAAATTTATGATGATAATATCATTACCTTCTTCCTTGTAGTAAAGGGTAGGGTCACTCTTACTTCTCTTGAATCCATTCTTTTGAAATTATCCATCAATTATTGCATACAATGCTCTTTATGCTTGTTTGACGTCATAGAGAGCCTTCTTTAACCTATAGACATGAGCTTCTTTTCCCTCCACTTCAAAATTTTTTGGCTTCTCTAAATATACTTCTTCTTCTAAGTATCCATTCAAGAAGGCACTTTTCAAATCCATATGATGTATTCTCCAATTATTTTGAGATACTAATGAAATCAACATTCTAATAATCTCTTTTCTTACTACTGGTGCAAATATTTCTTGATAATCAATACCATACTTCTATGTAAATCATTTACCAAGTAGTCTTTCTTTATGTCTTTCAACATGGCCATCACTATTATACATTGTCTCATACACCCATTTGGTGCTAATCTTCTTCTTATCATCTAGAAGTTCTGTAAGATCCCAAATATCATTCCTAAGAATGGAATCTAACTCTTCTTGCATAGCTTGCATTCAAACCTCATTAGTACATGCCCCTTCAAAACATGATCATTCAAAATGAGCCTTGCTAAATAAAGAAAAATTAATTGTCTTACCTCTTAAATTTTCTTCATGTGCATGATTTGTACACATTTGGTAAATATCACTCATCCTTCTCATCTTAATTAGAGGCCTTGGGGTTGAATTTTGACTTGTACTTTGATTTGAAGAAGTATATGAAGGGCTTTTTGGTGTATTTGGATCACTTGAAACATAAAATTTAGTCAGTTTCTCATGATCAATATCAATCATAATATCATCATGCAACATAGATTTTATTTTTTCAACATGGCCTTTTGATGACCATAAACTCCCCCTTCATCAAAAGTCACATCTCTTGAAACAATAAGCTTGTTAGTGGGAGGCTTATACACTCTATATGCTTTAATCCCCACTATAACCAAAACAAATGTATGAATTACTTTTGCATCTATTTTTGCTTACTCTGATCAAGTACATGGACATATACTATACAACCAAACATTTTGAAATGATTAATATTAGGTCTCTTCTCAAACACTGCTTCATACAGATTCATCTTGTCAAGTGCACTTGTAGGACTCCTATTGAGAATATACACAACTCTATCGACTACATCTCCCCAATAATAATTGCTTAAGCCCTTGGACTATAGTATGCTCCTTTCCATTTCTACCATAGTACAGTTCTTCCTTTCAGCCACTCCATTCTATTGAGGGGTATAAGTGGTGATGAGTTTCCTTTTGATGTCATTCATCTCACAATAATTCTTAAAATTCCTTGAACAATATTTTTCTCCACGATTTGTCCTTAAACATTTGATTTTACACCATTTTTCATTCTCTGCATGAGCTTTAAACCTCTTGAATGTATCAAGGGCTTCATCCTTGGCCTTCAAAAAATAGACACAACTCATTTGTGAGTAATCATCAATAAAAGTGATAAAATATGATGACTTATCCAAACTCTTTGTTTGCACAGGACCACATATATCTTAATGAATAAGTTGAAGTGGGTGATGGGCCCTCCATGCATTGCCTTTTGGAAATGTCTCCCTTGCATGCTTTCCTTTTGAACATCCTTCACAAATTTCTTTATGCTCCTCAACTTTAGGAAACCCAAGAATCAAAGCTTGTGATGTAAGAAGCTTCAAACTATTAAAATTCAAATGCACATGCCTAAGGTGCTAGAACCAACTTTTGTCCTCATAAGCCATATTGACAATCTGGTTACTATTCTCAAAAAAATTCAAGGGTAACATCTTATTCTTTTTCATAGGTACTACTCCAACCACTCTATCGCCTAAGTGATTCTTATCATAAATTATGCATTTCTTATTTTCAAATACGATTTGAAATACCACTTTGTAATTCTTTTCACATAGCTTCCCAACACTTAACAAGTTACGCTTCAACTTTGGGGTAAAGAAAATATCTTGAACACTTTTCATACCTTTTACTTCAACTATGGCTCCTTTTAATTCAACCTTTAAGGTGTTGTTATTGCCAAGCATAGTTGATTTAAAACTATCATCAAGTTTATGAAATAACTCTTTATTACCAGACATGTGGTTAGAACACGCTGAATCCAAATAACACAGACCATTAACTTTATTTTCCAGCTTTGCCAAAAGACAAAAATAAATTACTTGAGGAAGCGTCTTCATTTTGTTGAGCATAATTGGAATTCTTATTGTTATTACCTGATTTCAATCTGCATTCCTTATAAAAAAATGTCCATAATTATTAAAATAATAGCACTTAATATTCCTTTTATCAAATCTACCTCTGCCTCATCCTCCTAACCACCTCTTTTTCCTCTATTTCCTCTTGAATAATTCTGATTATAATTTTTATTTTGACCCCTTCCTTGATCTTTATTGTTGTTAGAGATACTAGTTGCACCTTCATCTTTCAAAATTTGCATTTAAGAAGTGAAGGCCTTCTCATTGATATTTGTAGAGGAATCCTTTAATATTTCCTCATGTTACATGAGAGACCCAACAATTTGATCATACTTAAGAGTGGACATAGTATTTCTCTCTTCAATGATGATTGCTACATTGTTCCATCTTTATGTTAAAGATATAAATATAATTTTTCCCACAACTTCTTAGGTCATACTTTTACCCAAAGTTGACATTTTATTAACCACATCTATGATACTTACACAATAATGCATCATATTCTCAGTTTCCTGCATTTTCAAAATTTCAAAATCTCTTTTCAAGGTTTACAGCTTAACAACCTTGATTTGATCATTACCCAGGTAAGCATCTTTTCGAGTCTTCTAGGCGTCCTTAGCTTTCTTTGCATGTGCAATTCTAGGAAACAAGCTCCTCAAGAGCCATCTCAATGTGATATAAGGCCATTACATTTTTCCTCTCAGCTTCCTTCTTAATGCTTTTGTCACTACCTAGAAGATCATCCCAATCATTAGGCTCCTCATATCCTGATTATACAATATCTCAGAAATATTTTCCTGTCAAAAAGGTCTTCATTTTTATTACCTAATATCTATAATTAGTTCCATTAAATTTTGGGATTGACAAAGTATTTGCCATGATCCTGTAGCTCTGATACCAAACGTAAAAATCTTTAATAGAAACCCCAAAAAATAACAAAATATAAACAACAATTATAAAAACATCAACTCTATTTTACAGAGAAAAACTTCAGAATTTTATTGAAGACTTACAAAAAATACATGATAGCTTCAAAAAATAAATAGAGGTTATATATTTATTGATATTACATCTCTAAAAAAAATGAAAAAAATTCAAATAATAGATAAAAACACGCTTTATTGAATAAAGTGGACTTATATAGAAACTCCAACCTTGAATGATAGACATGCTTTCTTTTCCATTTTTTTAACCCTTCCCTGGCGGAAGCGGTTTTTATCCACGGGCCCTGGAGTGTTAGGTCTTCCTTGCTTATTTTTCAGAGATGGTCCCGAGACTTCACCGTCTCAGATGACAAGAAACTTAGGGTTCCTGTTTGGGTTGAGTTTCTTGGTCTCCCTTTGCCATGCTGGTTGTTCATTGAGTCCATTGCTATAACCCTTGGTAAGGTCATTGTCATGGAACATGGCAAATTTTTTAATGCCCATCCCCAGAAGCATGTCTATGTTGAGGTTGACCTTTCTAGGGACCTCAAAGACACTGTTGAAATCCAGATTGGCGCTCTCACCATTTCTCAAAAAGTGCTCTATTTGAACCTGCCCAACACCTGTTATCAGTGTCAATTGGCAGAACACAAGATTAAGCATTACTCGTTAGCTACCCCTCGGGTTATGCCACTACCAAAGGAAGCACCGGCCAAAAATATAGAAGCTAGAAAAAAAGAAGAATGGACTACAGTCTCACAAAAAGGCAGGAATGGCTCAAGCTCTAAGATGACACAAGCCACTTTCACTATTGTGTCACCTCTGAAACCTTCGGTTGGAAAATCTCCTTTCAATGATTTTCCACCACTACTTGTTTCAAACCTAGTTATTTAGGGGAAAATCTCTGTCGCGAAGCCTTCAACTCCAAAAGTGGTGCTTGTGCCGCCAATGGATTCTTTGATTTTCTCTTGGTCTTTGTGTCAGTCTCACAATCCTGATGGACACACAGATGACCTAGATAAAAGGTGGTTTACCTCTTCTGGAGATTTACTCCCCAGCTTTGGCTCTATACCAGCCTTCTTGCAGAATATCTTCTCCTCTCTTGGGGACGAGGAAACCATGCAAGAGTTTTTATGAATTTTTTGTCCTGGAATGTGCGAGGTCTAACTTACCTCTCCAGAAAGTACTATGTTCATGATACCCACCGTAGACTTCACAGTCTGGATGTGTTATGTTTGCAGGAGGTTAAGATCTCTGGGTTTCTTCTTAACTCTACCTGTCGTGTCATATGGCGGGACGACATTGTTTTTTCATCTCAGCATGAAGTTGGTAAAGGTGGTGTCATTACTATTCTGTCACCTCGCCTTCATTCTTCTATTATTGCTCATGGTTCTGATCTGATGCAGCATGTCACCTGGATTTTTCTTTCTTTTCACAATCATTCTTTTGGTATCAGTAATGTTTATGCCCCCAATGATGCTGTCGAAAGATCTCAACTTTGGCACTGGCTGGCAGACAATCTGCCTCCTACCACTTGCATTATGTGTGGGGATTTTAATATGGTTGAGCTAGCCTCTAACAAGGAAGGAATTACACCTTTTCTCTGGATAGATGAAGAGAGAGAAGCTTGGTACCACATGCACAATAAATTGGGCCTTTTTGATCCCAATTCTAACCGCCGCCAGCAGGGTGGGGTTTGGCATACTTGGTCCAATTTTAGAGCTGGCTCTGACCATATATTTAAGAGGCTAGATCATGCTATGATAACAGCTCAATAATTTTTCTCTTTTTTTGAAGATCGAGGCCTACCTATCATTCCTCTAACAGATGTAACCTTGTCAGACCACTTCCCCATTTATTTCTCCATCACTTGGCAGTTTTCTGCTAGAAGGGCTGCCCAAATGAAGTTTTATCTCAACACGTCTGTGTTGACGCACGCCTCCACTATTTCTCACATTCTTCAAGTCTGGAATTTAGATCCTTGGCCCCACACTCATCTTGGTTGGATTCAATGGTGGAATGATGCCATCACCCGCACTGCTAGATTTCTTCGCATTTACGGCCGACAGTTAGCTTGTTACAGGAAGCGTTCTTATGAAGCTAACACTAAGGCTGCTTGCAATGCTACTGATTTGCTTGCATCAAATCCCTTTGATTCTACTCTCTAGCTTGAGCTGGCCCAGCTCCGTCATGAGAAATAGATTGCAGATGCCTATGCTGCTCGTGGAGCTCAAATCAAATCTCGCCTCCACTGGTTGGAGGTGGGCGATAAAGCCTCTAAGGAGTTTTTTCATGCTCTCAAAGCCCGTCATACCAATGTTGGTATTCAAAAGATTAAGCAAGGATCTCACACCCTTACAAAGCTTTCGGTCATTCTTCAGGCTTTTGTTCAGCATTATGAACAAGTTTTTGCTTCGCAGGGTAATACTGTTGCACGGGAAGAGGCTCTGAAGGCTTGTATTGTTGTTACTCCAAACCACCTAGCGGTCGAGTAGCATGCCTTTTATGAGAAATTTCTCACCATCTCTGATCTCAGAGAAGCGGCTTTTTCTATGGCCAATGATAAATCTCAAGGATGCGATGGCTTGCCTTGCAAGTTCTACAAACACCTTTGGGATGGTGTTGGTCTTGACCTGCAAAAAGTCTACCTCGAGGCCTTTCACAATAAAAGTTTGGGCACTTTAATTAATAAAGGAAACATCAAATTCATACCTAAGTTTGGTGATCCGGAGGATATTTGCAATTGGAGGCCCATCACCTTGTTGAATGTCTCCTACAAGATAATTTCCAAAGCATTAGCTCTTAAAATTAGACATCTCCTTCCTCTTATTATCTGCCCTGAGAAAACTGGTTTTATTAAGTCCAGGTATATTCTTGACAACCTTATTGCTGTCTAGGAAGGGATGGAATGGGCTTGCCATTCTAAGCAGGCTACCCTGTTTCTCAAAATTGATTTTTCTAAAGCTTACGACCGCATTGAATGGCCCTTTATTCTTTCTATGCTTCAAGCTCTTGGGTTCGGTCATCACTTCTTGCAGTCTATGGAAATGCTTTTTGGCAATGCCTCTACATACATTACCATCAATGGGTGCCAATCTGATACTTTTGGACTTTTTCGATCCATCCAGCAAGGTTGTCTGCTGGCTCCTGCCTTATATGTGCTTGATGTTGAAGGCTTTGGGTACTTTCTTGCCAACTTTGTTTCCTCTAGTTTAGTTCATTGCATTTCCCTTCCTGATTCCTCTTCCCAGCTTGTTAATGGTCACTTTGCTGATGACTCCTTTCTCACTCTTATTAAGGACGAGGAGAACATCTCTAATGCCTTGCAGTGCCTGGACATCTTTTGTCAAGGCTCTGGATATTCTATTCAATGCTCTAAAACCCTTTGTTTCAGACAACCTTTTCTTCCAGCCCCTGCCTGGCTTAACAATTTTGGCTGGAAATGGGTTTAGCATGGGGAAGATTTTCATTTCCTGGGCATTCCCTTTGCTTTCCATGGCTCCTCTATGGATTTATGGAATGCTGTGATTACCAAGATTGAAAAAAAGTTGTACTATTGGATCTGCAAGCCTCTTTCCCTTGCTGGAAAGTTTTAGATTTGTTCCAAAGTTTTGGCTGCTACTCATGTCTACTACTCCTCTTGTTGGGCTCCCTCTAAGGCTTCTTATCTCAAGCTGGAGCATTTTCTCTAAGATTTTCTTTGGGCCTCTGGTGCTGACGGCCATGGTTTTCATAGGGTTGCCTGGGAGTTATGTTGCCTTTCTCGTGACTCTGGAGGCCTTGGCCTTCTCTCCACTCAGAGGCAGGGGCATGCTCTCTGTGCAAAGTGGATTATCCGTGCTCTTACTGGTGATGAGGCCTGGAAAATTCTTGTTAGGCACTGCATCTCTTCTGGATTCCCAGTTTACAAGCCAGCTTGGAAGGGCATTGGTCTCTAGACCTTGCTCACTATGAAAGAACCTGTTCAAATCCAAGGTACCTTCATCCTCAAGAGCATTTGGAAGGCTTGGGAAGCTATTAAGACTTGGCTCTGATGGGATGGTGATGCCTTTTGCAATGGTCTTTCTTTCAATCAACAGAGCCTCTGGTGGTCTCCGTTGTTTTCTATTCAAAGCATCCCTCTGGCTAAGACTCAAGGGACTAGTGCTCTACATTTTTTCAAACGTGGCATCCAGACTCCCAAGGACCTCTTCTCTAGAGCCTCTATGGGTCTCCAATCATGGGAGGATATGCAGGTGCAGTATCAGTTGGCTCGTTCTGATTGCCAAACTTTTGATCTTTTGGTCTCTGCGATTCCTGCCAACTTTCTTCATAAGATTGGCATTCAATCTGTCAGGCCCTAGTGGAAGGAATGGAAATGGTATCCTGCCACGCCTTTCAGCAATTATAAACCAAGGTTGGGCTATAGGTGGTTATCCCCCCATCTTTCGATGGTGGATACCCTTAATCAGAGATGGCGTCTTCATTCTTCCACTTCTCACTAGAGCTCTCACTTTCAAACCATTTGGGCTACCATTACGGAGCCTAAGATGGCTCTTTTTTCTTGGTGTCTTCTTTTTCGAGGGCTCCTAGTTGGCCCTAGGCTCAAACATCTGGGTGTTCATGACCCTCATTGTCCCTTCTATGGTCACCCTGAATCTTTTTTGCACATCTTCTAGTTTTGTAGGAGAGCTCAACAGTATTGGAAGTGGATTCATGATTTCTTTAAGCCCTTTCGGCCTGAGCCTTTTTCTTGGCACATGATTGTCTTAGGAGATTCCGCTAGACTTCCCTCCAAGTTTACCCAGATTTGGCATACTTTCCGGATGAAGATTTTGTTCGCGTTATGGAAAGATAGGATTGCTGTTATTTTTTCTCACAACTTTCTTGATACGAATGTTGCTCTGTATAACAAGGCTTGCATTTGTAATAATGTTATGATGTAGATTCAAGTTCAGGCCAATAAAGTGGCTCTAGAAGTGGCTCACCTGCAGGAGCTACTCAATCATTGGGGCAATGCTCCCTGTACTGTTGCCCGGGTTCCTCTTGATGTTATTTCTGCTGAGGTACTCCTCCCAGAGGCCGCCGCCGTGGGCGCAGCTCCTCGGCACATCGCTCACACACCCCGTGTTCGCAAGCACCCCACCATCACTCTTCGAGAGGTGGCGGCACCACTCGGCTTCTCGTCCTCGCCGTTCTTCTGGGTGGTCTCCAGCTCCGGCTCAGTCTGCCCCTCCTGATGCTCCTGGTTCTCGTCGTGGCTCTGATTGGCATCCTACCACCTCTTCAAAGTTTCCCCGCCTGGCTTTGGCCATTTTGCCGCCCAGGGTAGAAGAGAAAGATAAAGAAGAAGCTGAAGATGATGGGTGGTCGCTTCTCGACCCTCCTGTCAACCCCAATAATGTGTGGGGTTCTAATGATAAAGATCCTCCTCCTTCTGCCACTGCTCTTGTTGCATAAGGGCTATATACTTGTTTTTTTTTTTATGAATAGTTGTACTCTGTTTTCGGCTTGGCCGTGTGAACTTTGCGGCATGATTTTTATGTCCCCCGACCTCCATTTTGTGAATATGTAACTTTGATATTTTATTAATTAAAAGGACACTATTCATAAAAAAAAACTGCAAAAAAACTAACTACCCCAAAAAATTCACGTTTTTAAGATCCACAACATCAATTATCAACAAAATAAAGGTCTTCGACTAAATATCGACCAAATTAACAACACGACTAATCACTCTTCCCTAGCATTCTCTATTTAGTTTGTATATAATTCTATCGATTAACCTAAAATGAGACAATCGTGTGGTTAAATTCATAAGGAAAATGAAACCAGATATCATTAGCATAATGAGTAAATTCAATTTTGCCCCTCATCAGTTGTGCCTCTGCCACCTGCTCTGCTCCCTCAACCCGGCCTATATTTCCATTTCCCTGAATTACTAGAAAAACTTCGAAACGAATGCCTCATAATATTCTAGAATGCTACCTTGACGCTTGGGATTCGATTGCCCTTAACTAATCCAAACGTCTCCTCGAATTCTTCTTATGGGCGTTCACTTTATATATTCAGTTAGCATTGTGTAAATGGTCGATGTGGGTGACGTTTTCTGGAAGAGAAAAGTATCAGCTAGACAGAAAGAGGTCACCAATGGAGGCCGATCAACCGCCACGAAATATACTTGGCACTTTTCGCATGTTATGTAGAGGATTGTCACGGCTATTGGAGGCGTTGTTGAGACGGATTGTATCTTTTCCGCAGGTATTGTTGAGATGGATTGAATCCTTCCAGGCTTGTCTTCCTCCTCCTCCACTACTACCGTTTTACATTGTGGTCTTCTTCATTGGCTATGCTGGTTTAAACCTTTTTCTGCATCCCGCCGAGCTACGTTATCAGTTTGGCTTCGCTTGGCTCGTCTTCTGCCTATTTTTACTCTACAAGCAAGACGACGATGATTTATAAAACTACCTTTCATATTAAAATTCTTACTACGCTGATCAGTATGATGAAAAGATTCCCTATAACACAAAAGCATGTTATGTATTTGCCCCTAATGTTTATTAATTTCCTACATTAATGTTTGGCATCGTCTGTGTTATCATGTAAAAATCTTAAAGATAAGTATAGCCTATCATTAATGTGAACATCCAGTATTAAATCGCCTCTTCAGCATGGATGTATGTATTCGAGCTTAATGATCTCTAAAGTTTGTACACTGTAGATTTCAATATGGTGGATTCTCGTTTACAATTAGAATGAAGCGTTCTATAGAAACGCTAACTGAATGGATAAAGGAATAATCCCGTTTTCATTTAATTTACAAATATACCGATATCTACCACTTTTTTCTTCAATAAGTTGCTCGCGAGGAATTTCATATATCGGTAAAATTGGACGATTGTTGAATACAATAAACATGGACGCACAAATACAAATGATTCAGTTGAGAATTCAATTAAGACGAGACATATTTTAGTTGATAAATCAATCAGAATTACGTTTCTAGTTGAAGACAACTATTTTCAAAGATCTTTTAGAGAAATTTGACATTAACAAGTCTTTATACAACAATTTTGCTAAAGACGAAGGATGGCAAATTAAACCCTATTGGGTTTCCATAATAAAACCTTAGACAACTCAATAGGGTTTTATTATATAATTCTTAATTCTTCCCTCTTTCCTATTGGGTACCTCGCTTATACAACCCCTTCCATAACAAAATGGGAAACACTAGGTAGAACTAAATGTTGAGATAAAATTACATGTGAAAACCTACTTTATGAATAAACCAGGTACTCCTAATGGGTGGTTTAGCAACATGATGAATCATGTTGTTACGAAAGGAATCTCAATCATGGTCTTAATGTTAAGATTGCAAATAGTCAAATAGTTAAATTTTACAATAGATGATAACAATATATAAATTCAAGGATATAATTTTTAGCTTATTAAGAAAAAAAATTTATAGGTTATTTGTCCCAAAAGCCTACAAAATATAAATCGATAGCCTACATATGTTTGTTATCATAATTAAAATGTAAAATTACCTAAGACATAGAGAAGAGATATATGAGGGATACAACAATGGACCAACTTATGAAATATGCTACAACATATCATAAGTTGTATTTGAATAGACATAATGGAGCCAAAATATAGTTCCCAAGTTGATGAGTGGATTGTAATGAGGTTATGGAAGGAGGAAAGAATATGGTACTTATGTCTTGTAGGCTAATCTTGAGGTTCTATATTGGGTTTCTAGCTAGGGGTCTGCATCACACACTATATAGTTTTATCTAACTAATTTATGATTACCATTAAATAGTTCCATGCCTTCTTTCCCCTATTTATGGTGTACTTGAGATATAGTTTGGATAGTTGTTTTTCATGTATTTCTTTGATTAAGGAAATTGGGATAGGGTTAGAACCCTTTACAAAACACTGATCAAGAAGAGAATAAGGGTCACATGACTAGTGGGGATATTTAAAAAAAAGAAAAAAACCAATATAAACAAAAGACTAGCCACTAGTCAAAAAAATTATTGACCAAAAATAACGAGGACATAATAAAAGCAAATATTTCCTAAGAGGCTGAGGCCCTTGATAGCTTGGTAATCCTAATTGAGAATATCTAACTTCTTTGGAAAAATGATAGCCTCCTATTAGTAGAATATCCTTTGAAAGAGTAGAACTTGTCAAAATAATAAAATTTCTTTTTAAGAATACTTGGATAGAGTTTTATCAAAAGCCACATCTAACTCAGTTCTCTTACCCATGGTATATTTCCTTTCTATCTCCTTCTACAAAAATGCATGGAGACTATCATTTTTTTTATCACCTCCTTGTTGAAAGAAACAATGTCTTCCATGTTTTTCATTATATTTTCTATTGTCATTAATGTTAGTAATGGTTCTATGAATACTCTTCTTTTCCTCCTCTAATATAACATTGACTTTTATTGAAATAATCTCATCCTCTAGAATGTAGCTCACATGTAAAATGTCTCTATCATCCCTTGATTAGTTGTCCAAATCACCTCATCAATAACCTTAGAAAATATATCCCAAAATTACCCTTCATATTGAAGAGCTAACATAGCACATCCATTTATTTATTTAAATTTACAAATTAAGAGTCCTCATGAAAACCTCTTTGATTTCTTTACTCTCTTAGAAAATCCTCGTAGGTGAATCCATTTTGCCAATGGGCGATCATCTCACCTTCCATTAAGAATTTCTTGGACTCCTCTTTGTATTTTTTCTTTTCATTTCTTTGGAGAGGAAGTCACTTGCATGGGAAAACTAGTAACAAATGATATAAGATCAAAAATTACATTGAAGGAAAACCCTTAAAAAGCAACACTATAATCTTTCCAAGAATGAGGAAAATCAGCAAAATAGAAAGGTCCTAACAATTCATCATCGCTAAATAAGAAGGAAAATTCCATGTTACAAAATTTGCAAAACACAGAGCTGTAGTGCCTCAAAATTATTGAGCTTTACTTGAATCACATTAATATCCATTGTATACCAAAGCTCAATAAAAAAACAACTTTTGTGTGGGAAAATAAATGAAGAAAGATGAAGAATAAATGTAGAATTTAAAACCAAAATTTAATTACATTTTAAAAAAAGTCACCTCATCTAATAGAGGAAAGGATTTTCCCACTTAGTATAATGATAATAACGGCCTATGAAAAATAATAAACCATTAAAAAAATAGTAAAATATGGATTAATAATCAACATTAGATATTTTATTTTCAAGGATCACTAGACACAAATCATTTGGGTGCTTGTCCACAACATTCAACACTATCAAATTATTAATGAACTTTAATTTTCCCTCATATTAGGCAATATCTTGCCTTATAAGAATGCATGATATAACTTGTACTAATACATTGTTAGGATTGGATAATACTGAGAGAGGCTAGAACAACCAAGAGATGACTATTGCGACACAAGGCATGACAACACAGATGAAAGAGATAAAAAAGACATGAGACAAGACCAGTTTAAGAAAGAATCACGTAATTATCAACCCAAGAAACCAAGTTTCAGACTGTGTGAAGATGAATGGCAGAAAAATAGACCCATATTAGAGACCAAATTTGATAGAAGTACACCTGACTGAAAGAATTTAGCTTGCTGTTTTGGACAAAAGACTCCAGTTTCACATGAAGAAATGCTCTTTCGTGTGAAGATTCTCACCGACCCACGTGAAACTTTGCAGTATCGTGCAAAAAATGACACCAGACTAATAGATGAAAAAGATGACAGGATAATGGCATTGTTGCCAAATGTTGCACGACAATGTATTTCGTATCACGCAAATATTTGCAGTAAAGCACGCAAAGATTGGGAAATGTCGCATGAAACTATGCGAATGTTGAAAAAAGAATGTTTACAGAATCAGACTATTGAGACCAGTTTGCATTTCCCAAGATAAAATCATGTTGTTTTCTGATAGATAGTTCAAGTTATAGACTATTTTGGACATGTTTAAGATTGATAGTTTGTGTGTTTTGACGATAGTTTTGATTTTCCAAATGATACACCCACGTAAAACACAATAAACAAAATGTTTATAGTACCAAAACAAGAACATCACAATCCTAGGATAGCCATGACAATATCTGTTGAATCCCCACTTGAACCAAAGTTTAGCTACACTTACTCTTAGCGGACAACTTAGAAGCTTGGAGGTACGGGCTCCTCCTTACATATGCACTCACTTCTCAGGCACACCAAGCTTCAAACCCCAAAGGAATTGCTTCTCAAAGGGATTTTATCTCTACTAAAATTCATAAAAATGTGGGGCGTCTTAGTCAGTCTCTGACCTTCCGCGCCAACAGATAGAGGGTTTTTGGAAACTAGAACAACAATCTGTATTAAGAAAATCCATTCAGGTGGTTGTGATCATGTCATTTTCCCAATAAAGGGGGCTCTCCCAATCTGTTCAAAGCAAGGCTTTCACCTTAACGATGTCAGGACTTTAATGCACCACTAGGGTTACTGGAGGAGATTTTGGTTGCCACAACAAATTCACACCTGTCTATTGTGACTTTAATCACAATAGCATTTTTATATATTGGTGTGGAAGGGCTTGGCTTTAGCTTGTTACCGGTTGGGCATCCACTCTCACCGGCTCTGCTAAAGCTCTTGGGAGGTAGCCACTCTAGAAGAATCACATGAATTTCAAATACACCCAAGATCCATAAAGGAAAGGGGAGAGGATACATTCATTTAGTTCTTAGGATTACAATCTAAAAAACACTTCAATCATGCAAGACAATGATTCATTTTAAGCACCAACGGAAGTGTGTTTTAACTACTAAAAACAGATATAAGAAGTTGTGAAAACATGCAAGGTCTTCGACAAACATCTTGCAATAAACCCATTAGTAGTTTGTAATGCCTTTCTTCATATCAACATCTTGCAATAAACACGTTAGAAGTTGATGATGGCTTTTCTTTATCTCAGCGTCCTACAAACCATTGTTATACTATTTCAAAAGATAAAATTAGAGAAACACAGATGTTAGAAAATAGAAAGTGGTTAGAAAACGAAGGCAATAAAATATAAAAATGAAAGCTCCAGAATATAATTTCGTGCGATAAAGTATCCTAGATCGCACGAAGAAGTACAAAGAGCCACGCAAAGAACTAGAAAGTTCAGATGAGACGCTCAAAAAGTTCACGCAAGATTATAACAGAGATGTACGGAAGTACGGACAAGATGCAAAAAAAAGTGAAATGAAATGAGGCAAGAACAGAATGTACGTGCCCCACGGTGGGTGCTAGAAATGTATGTGGTAAATTTGGCCTTGTTAACTCACCATACACTTCAACATTGTCATTCTTCACCAGATACACACAAGACTGAATATGATATTATTCATCCTATCTGCCTGTATGATTTGACCTTTTGCCTTCTATCTAGATGGGTTTTTCAAAATTTCTCTCAGAACGAGAGTCTCACAATCATAGACCAATCTAGGAATGAAGGATTTTTCTCCATGAATGCAATACAATACAAGATTATTCTAGGAAATGAAAGATGTGAGCTCAGTCTAAGACATGATTTCAATGCAATTATTCTAGAAATTGAAACTATCTTATTGCAATAATGAAATTATTCTATATGAGATTATCAAGAAATGTGACAATAATTCAGTATTCTAACAATGCATGAAAAATAAGTCAGGGTTTGACTGAGAGAATGAGAGTTCTTTTATAGACTCAGAGATGATCAGAATAGAAAATTTCCTCTTTGAAATAAAATAGATAGAAAAGCCAGTTCAGAATAGAAAGCTTTAATTAAAAGAATACAATAAATTATTTTCGCTCTGCTTTAACTGTTTTCTTTCTTTGATTTAATTCTGTTTTATTTGAATTAAATTGCTTTCTTTCTCTTTAAAGCACAATTAATTCAAAGATTCTATTTCTGAATAAAAGAAAGATTTTTGAGAGAATATTCAATTAATTAAATAAATATGACCTCATAAATAGGTTTTTCTCAATTATCTGAATAATTAAATTCAATTATTCAAATGAGGATATTTATTTAATAATTAAATATTATTTAATTCCTTTTCATGTGTCTTAGCTAAAGAGGGTGAATTTAATTTAATTAAAGTGCTAGGACTTTATAATTAAATTAATTCAATCATCAGATTTGTTTAGCCAATAGATATTTAGGAATTAAATATGATGTATGATTAATGCAAATTTAGGATTTTCTGCATTTGACACTCAGGTCAAGTAGAGTCAGTCAAAACTCTGAATTGTCTAGTACAATAGGACTTTGATGTTTCAAAATAATGACAAATGCAACAAAATTGGTTAGGGTTGCAAGATGCCAATTTTGGGGTGTTACAACCGATACTATCTTCCTCTAAGCTCGCATGTCATAACTCATCGATATAAATCTTCAAAATCTAAAAATACTTTTGTAGATCTCTACTTCTATACTTAGTCAATTTCTGAATAAACAAAAAATATCTTTACAGAAATCGATCTGTAACCCATATGTGTTGCCATAAATGACAACCAAAAAGTGAATCACATTATAGAAAATTTATCACTTGCCAACAATCTCTCCCTTTGGCATTGATGGAAACACTAAAAAAAATGAATAAGTGTTCCAACAAAAACAAAAACTGTCTCCTCTAAATTCCCTCTCTCCTCTTCTTGTCTCTTCTCCCATTTACTTCTCTTCTCCTACATTTTTTTTCTTCTCTCTTCTCCTCCTTTGAAAAAAATGACAAATGTGCATACAAAGTAATAGGATTTAGTGCTTGCTCACCAGTTTCAGAATATTTTGAAAGGAATCTTCCAAGATCTTCACTTTTGTACTCTATTATTTGAAGAATATTTGACTGATATGAATTATGCCATTCAATGCAAATGATGCGGTCTTAGCTTCTTCCAATTCTGTGGGCGTAGATTTAGTTAATAAATCTGTCACTTTCTCCAAGTCTGATAGATGTACCTCAAGTATGGATAGCTTAGGAGTGATTAAAATCTTTAGCAAATTAAATCTTGTCAATAATCTCCCTTTCTCATTATCCAGTACATTGAGTTTTGCCAAAATTCTTGTGACTTCCTTGTCTAAATTTGTTACAAATAGGGAAGATGCTTCACAAATGTCCATCATACTATTAAGAGTTGTCCTTTCTCTGGCAATAATATCTTCAACATTTTGGACATGCCTAGTAGGATTCATGCATTAACTAAACAATTTTCTTCCATGTCCAATGCAACTCTTTGCATTTGTCAAACAAGTTTTCACAATGCCTAAATCCCATGTGATTGACTTGCAAACTTAGGATAGCTTCTTCTCTGAATATTTCTTCTTTGCCTTCTCCTCTGCAATCTTTATCAAATTTTTATAATGTCCATGAAATTCATCACTTGTGTTATTCTCAGATTTTCAATATCATCTTTGTGCTAGAAAATAATAGATACTGGAACAAATTTGTTCGCAGTATCAATTGCTCTTGTAATCACTTTAGCCTTTTTGTCACCTTTCTATTATGATCTTTCCTTAACTTTGTTTATTGCACTAAAATCCAATTTAACCAACTCATCTTCATCCATGCTATCAATATTAACATCTCTGCTTGCCAACAATGAGATAGAAGACGTTTTTACCTCTTTCTATTCCTCCTCTTTATGTTTTGTCTTATGTTCTCCTTCCTTTATATGCTCTACTTTCGCTTTATGTTCTACTTCCTATTTCTATTTTTCTTCATCTTCTATAGTGTTGTCCACATTCCGTGCAAATGGATCATTTTTCATCACGTGATGTGTCAAGTGTCACTGGCACACAAGAAACATAGAAATCTGGTTGCGAATCTACTTCACTTTTCTCAACATTTGTCTCAGTTCATTTTGAGCTTTTCCCATTCCTAATTGTCTAGGTGAAGTGGTCTTAGGAGGTGGAGGTTTTTCAGAAGTAGTGTTCATCAATATTTTCTCTAGTACCTTCAGAGTTTCCTCAGTGACTTCATCACACTTCCTCGCTATGATCTTCAACAATCTTAACTTAGTCCTTAGCGAAGGTTTCAATTCCTTGAATATTATTTCTCTTTCTTTTAAGGATATTGCAGGCAACATGTTATCAATTTCTTGATTCCTTATTGTATCATCCTCAATCTATGCTAAGTGTTTTCTTGTCTTCAATCTCCCATAAAAGTCTTTGGGTATACTTCCTTCAATTTCTAATAAAGTCTTTTTGAAAGTAAGTAAATGATCAATCACAATGTCTTCAATCTTAAGTTTGTCTGAATCACCATACCTATCGTACTATCTGTCAATTATGACTAGTTTACCCTTTTCTATGGCTCTCTTCTCTATCATCTTCATGTAAGGCTTCCATATGTGCTTCTCAATTTTCTTCTCTTCTCTCACTGTGATTTGTTCTTTAGGTGATGTCTTCTTGTTTGATCTAGTATTTACTCTAGGAGTAATGTTCTCAGTTTGTGATATCTATTGTGATGGAGGAGGTGGAGTGTATACCATTACTACCTCAGGAGTGGGAAGGGTTGTATTACTTTCACTTTCCAATCTAAGAGATCTTTCTGTCATTTTCTTTTTCACTTCTTTCATTTCTTCTTCTGTCAATCCTTCTTTTACACCACATTCATACACAAGGTTTTCAATTTTTCTTTTCCTCGGACCTCTAGTCTATTCCTCTCTCACCTTAGCTGATTTCTCCTCAAAATTGCCCCATCTTTCTTCTGATATATCAATTTCTGATGCAACAATATGCTCAACTTGCATGGTAAGTACCTCTGAACTTACTTCATAACCCATGGTATAATACCATTTCTTTCTACATGTGACTACTTCAAAACATACACAATCAGTTTCAACCATGAAACAGATTGTATCCTTGTCTTTTTTAACCCTATCCTCACGTATCCTATACCTAGTTTTCATTTGTCTCTGAAGGATCTTGATCATAGCAAACAATTCCCCATCAACCCATGTACTATTCTGTCTTTTGTAGCTCTGTGAGATTAGAATGCCAGTAGGTATCTCTGTTTTCCAACCACTAGGGTGCAAGCTAGGAAATTTGTGCTCAATGTAGATAAATATATGAATCAATAGTGAACCAAATCTAAAGGTCTTAGTTCTGTCTTTCTTTATTATTTTGACATTCTCCAGGAATTGTCGTAACACTACTTCACATAGGTTATATTTCACATTTTCCTTCACCATTCTCCATGTCATCATGATTACTCCTATAGATACTGAGTTAGGTCTACTATTGTATTAGAATTTATAGCCAAGTATCATAGAAATTAACCTCACATCTTGCTGAAAGATGTCATTTACAATCATTGCCCACCTGTCCCATTTAGAGTGAGTTAGGGTTTCAACTTCTTTCTTTACATGTTTTTCCGCAACAAGAATGATTTTGATGTTGTCCAGTCCAATGATTTCATGAATTAGCTCACTACAAATCTTCATATGCTGATCACCTATCTAAATGAAATAATCATGTACTCTGCTCAACAATATCTTGAACCATTCATCTTTGTCGAATTCACATAAACCCAAAATTTTCATTATGCTTAATTGATCAAGGTGTTTGTATTCATCTTTCATGAATCCATTAGCAGTCATATACTCCATCTTAGTTGATATCTCATCAATTCTAAGTATATCATACTTATAGTGTATGTAAGCCCTAATATATTCTACGTGTAATACTTTATTAGGGGTTTGAGAAAATGCTCCTTCGGGATCCTCTTCACATGACTTGTATGGATGTTTCTTAAATTTGTACCTAGGATGATCTACAACATCAAAAATAATAGGTGCATCCATAGCTAGATGATGTAAATACCTTTCTTCCATTGAATTCCAAGTTTTTGCTTTAATCGATCACGCACGAAAATCATAGAATAGACTGAGTTCCTTTGCTTTTTGATCTTCTTAGATCACTCTTCATCATATGATAAAGAGATAGGTCATCAAATGGTGTTTTATACAAGTTTAAGTCATAAATTTCACTTTACTCAATACTGTCCAGTCGGCTTGTCAATCTCACGATCACAATATATGCATCCGCTGATGTTGCGCTCTCAGATATATATTTCATGATGTCGGCAAAGTTCATACCAAAGCTTTCTTGAGCTCAATCCATAAATTTTAGGTTAAGATATATCCTTATGTTTGTATCCAATGCTCCCCCTAAGGCCATGATTAACCAATTAGGTCGATTCTATTTTACTACCATCTGATGAAGATCTAGTAGCATATACTGACTCTCCTTGAACTAATGTCTCACTTTTTTCTTTGATCTTCCATATCTTACCACTACTATTATCTTTTTATTTCTTAAAAAAACTTTCAAAATCATTCTTCAATTCTGCAACACTCTTACCAATATCATTTCCATTATTCTGTGTATTCATAGGAGGAAGTACTCTTTTGTTGTCTTATCCATTATACCTGCAAAACTTCGCTATATGTCCTAGATTATTGCATTTATAACATATAGGAAGTCTTCTTTCCTGATTAACTTGAAGCTTACAGTACTTTGCAATGTGTCCAAAATTATGGCATTTGTAGCATGTAGGTTCTCCTCCATTGTCTTGTCTATATCTAGATTGATTAGGTTTTCTGCATTCTTCTTTCTTGTGCCCATATTCATTGCAATTAAAATAATAACCATAAAAAGTTCTGAAAGGGGCATTACCTATGTAGTCTCTTTTGATGTGTCCAAATTTGTCACCACAAAAGCATCTACCTTTGAAGGGTTTGATCTTCTCTTTAGGTTCTTCAATAGAAGGTTTCTCAGCATCAATATTCTCATTAGGTTTCTCTTCCCAAATCTTTCATCATTCAGCTTCATTGAGGCCAATACCATTCATATCACCTTTGGGTTTCTGTCTGTCTCTTTTTTCATCTATCAAATCACTGCTGGTGTAAATTTTCTCAATGTGCTTCTTTGCCTCAAAAAGTTCACCTTTTATGATCTAATTGTATTTCTCTAATTCTAGATACTTTTTCTAGTAGTTGTCAGTCTAATTCTTCATTTGATCTAATGCACTGTTTAAAGCTTCTTCAACTTTCTTCTTAGCATCTTTCTATATTTGTATTTCTTTAGCATAGTCTCATTCTCAAATTTTAGAGTTTCATTCTCTTCTTTGAGTTGCCTCACCTGATCTGCATTGTCTTCATCTTAGTCCTCTTTTATCTAAATCATAAGATCTTGTCTTTGACTTTTGGAAATCTCAAGTTGTTCCTTGTGTCTTTATAAATTTCTCAGCACTTTGCATGTTGAATCTCTGTATGAATTATATGATGTGCCCAATGATTGAGAGGAGGGGGGGGGGGGGGGGGAANGGGGTGAATCAGGAATCAATAAAACTTAATCCTTTTAGTCCACAATTATATTAGCTCATTTATTTGCATTCATATAACTTGAAAGTAAAGAATTCGATACAACACATAACACAATATTTGGTTACTTGGAAACCTTCCAAAATATTGTAAAACTGGGGTGGGGATAATACCCACAAGATTTAGTACTGCAGTATAAATTTAGCCTATTAAAGCTTACAATGACCACTTCTAATGGTCTGCCCTATTAGGAGCATAGAAGGGACTGTTAGGTCCACCTTGTTAAAGGATTTTGTACAATACAATGAGTAATGCAACTCTGTTAAGAGATTTAAAGAAAGGAATGTTAGGTCCACCTTGTTAAAGCACTTTTCTGATCCACCTATGAGAATGAACCAGTGATGATCTACACTGTGCAACTAATATTGCTGAATAAGATCCTTTGGAATATAAATGATCACCTGAATGTGATAGATAAGTCTCTATTATCCTGAACACTTCTTAACTTAACTCAAACTATCATTCGCATAATCATATCATATTTTGAATATACATTCATATTATATACATATATTCTATTTTTTATTGTATAAACAAACTATCTTACATATATATCTTTATCCAACAAATAACATTGTAAGTCAGCTTCCAATTAACAAATATATATTTAACAATATATGCAATGTCAGGTTCAAACTGTCACTCGGGTCCAAAAGACTACTCGGGTGATAAACTATCACTCGGGCAATATTGAACACTTAGGTGATGCTAAACACTCGGGCGACACTCTATAATTGGGTAACACTATATATTCAGGTAACACTGAATGACTATGTATTTTGACAGTATGTCTTGCCATAAGGTCTACAATCTCCCCCTCTGGCATTAGTGACAAAAACACTTATCATTAAACTCTATATCTGATATGTCAAAACTCCTCCAGGTATAGATTGCTCGGGTTTTGACACTAGCTCCACTGCTCGGGTCTAACTGACTCTGTTTTTGTATTTTTCAAAATTGATATTGTAACATATATCTTATACACTATTCTCTGTACATGTGATATTTTCAATGATATCTCCCTCTTATACAATGATATGTAGTGATATTTCCCCCTTGTTTTTGACAAGAATGCCAAAAAGGAATGCCATCTATAGGGTTATCCTGAAGTAGGATATAAAATTAGTATGTACCTTCAAAATTTGGGATAGAGTGTTGCCCCAATTATCTTGTAGCACCTTCAAGATGTGTAATTCAACTTGTAGTTCTAGATCATCAGCTCGACAACTAAGAAGTTGTTTTCATGGATGAGAGTTTTACCATGTGCTATATGTTTCTTCATTCCATCCATGTGTGTTAGAAGTTGTCTCTGAATGGTTGTAAGAGATTCTCTGATTCTTGCTTCTTCTCTCAACACTTCAGCCTATAAATCAGTAAGATACTTTACTTTCATGAAGTGAGAAGAACTAGTGCTCGAGTCAAGTGCTAACCGCCTAGCACTTTCCTTCATGTCAGCATCTATCTTTACTATATTATTCTTGATTTCCATGGTAAAGTTGGAGGATTCACTCAAATTTACAAATAATTCTACCTCATTTTTCACTGTAGTTTCTAGAGTGCTTATAATTTCAGTAAGTTGCACTTGTTCAATTGCAATCTTCTTTGCAATGCTCTCTAGAACCTTGTTCTCGAATTTCTTCTCTGCCTTCTCAAGTAACTTCTCCTAACCATTCATGTCTATGTTGAACTTGTGGACAATGTCAACATTTTGGTCCATTATTGAGTCACTTTCATTGACTTCAATCTATAAAGCATCTATAAATATGCCTTTTACATCTTCAAGTACTTTTCTCCTTTGTCTTTCCTTTCAGATTTTCTGTTGTGAGGCCCTTTTCTTCCATAGTTCTCTCAAAATATCCATTTGTTCTATAGATAGGTTGGATAGATCCCAACTAGGAATCACAATCTATTTATCCAAATGTATCTCATCAGTTATTGTTGCCTCTGATTTAGGACTCGGTGAAGGAAAAATTTCCTTACCTTTATCTACCTTATCCTTAGTGTCAGTATTCAATCCAATTACGTCATTGACCTTTATATTACCAATTGTTGGATCAATACTAATTGATGAATCAAAAGTAGAAATGTCTACCTTGCCTTTCATTGACTCGAGTGTACATGTCTCAGTAGTTAGTGGAGCCTATTGATTGAGTTTTGTCTGTTTTGATGTAGATTCTGCAACCTTGTCTTTTCTCAGAGTCACTATATTGTGTATGGGGGATTGGGGTAGTGATGCCATTACCTCAATTGCAAACTTCTTTGTGTTGGACTCTTCAATAGTCTTTACCCTAGGTAGAGTGTAATCATTTCCTTGTGCTGGAGGGTTTGTACTTGGTACTTCTTCCTTCACATTTCTTTCTCCAATCTCAAATATTTATTTCCACACTAATGTGGCACACTAAGCTATTTGTTCTATTATTTTGTTCAATATTTTAAATGCCCTAAATTGGGGGTGTGATTTTTCTCATATTTTATTAAGGCCTCTTTCACTTATTTGCCTTTCATTGCAAGCATGACCTGAGTCAATGTCTCTTCCCTTATATATCTTTCAATGTATACTATATTCTTCCAGGGAATAGAGACTGCCTTAAATAAGTCTTCTTTCATATAACTCTTCAACTTGGAAGGGTCATATTTCCACTTTGCCATCTTCTCTACCACTGCTTGCTCAATTTTCTTCTTCTCTTCTTTTGTCCTAGAAGCATACTTCAGTGATTTCAAAGAATTCATGGATCTTCCTTCTTTTTAAGGTCTTTGATCTTTTGATCACATGTGGGTGTGGATTTAGTGAAGACCATAGTATCTTCTTCATCTTCATCCTCTTCATCACTTAATATAAGCTTTCTCCTAGATCTTCTCAGGGTGACAACATGAGTAGTGCCTTTTTCTTTCTTCAGTTTAGGTGTTGTCTTCCTCTTCTTCTGTGGAGGATTAACATCACTTTCTTCCTTGTCAGATTCAATTTCCTCAATCTCCTATGTTTTAACTATTTCCTCTTTTCTCTCAGATATTGAAGGAGAGTTGGAGGTCTTGTCATACTTATTCTTAAATGTATCAAGTCTCTTTCTTCCTCTCTTCAATACCTTAGGAATCTCAATTCCCAAACATATCCTACTCTTAGCTTCCTCATAGGTTCCAAAGTAGGGTGCCTTTGGATTGCAAGATTCATTCACAAGAGCCTCTATGATATCTTTAGTGTCCTCATTATTAACTTCATATGGCAAGGTTTGTACCCATGCAACCCTAGGCTTTACTTCTTGTATATACACTTTATCACAATCAACTAGAAAATAGATTTCTTCTTTGTACTTCTCAACTAGTTGTTTGGGAATCCTATATCTACTCTACATTTTTTGTTTGAAACTTTCAAAGTATCGATCCATGATACTATAAAAATTATCTCCCATCTCAGCTATGAAATCATTAATTTGATGAATGATTGGTCTATCCTTTTTACATACCATTGTTCCTTTGGAGGGAAAGAACTTCTCAACATAAAATAGTATCCAGATTAGAAGAGAACCAAACTGACATGAATTAGTTTTTGATACTCGGATTCTTTCCATGTTCTTTTTCAACTGAGTGAGTTGCTATTCTGCTAGGTCAAATACCATATTTTTCTTGACAACTTTGTAGGCCAAGTCAACAACTTCACATGCAACACTGTTGGGTCTGCTTGAGCTGTAAATCTTGTGTGCTATCAAATGAATACCAAATTTCAGCTCCATGTCTATTACTCTATTGAGTCTCATGCCTCTTCCATCCCACTTGGAAAGAGTTAACTCTGCTAGTTCACCCCTGTTTAGGTTTTTGGTAGCTTTTGGCTTGTCTAGCATAGGGAACCCGATAACACGGTGAATTATTTGCTTGGTGGTCTTCACAGGATGATCAAGCCATAGTTGCATGTCATGAACATGACAAAGAACATATCTCATCCACTTTGTCTAGAATTCCCTCAGCATATGCATATATGTGTCAAACCCTTCGTTTTGAGGTGTTTATGCTTAGGCTTCAGTTTCCCGTCTGTGCATAACTTCTCATATGTTTGATTCATCTCACTAGTTGCAAGCTAGACTATATGTTGCAATGATAGAACCTGTGAATGTCATTGACTAGTAACAATCTCGAAGGGATTAGGGAATGAGTTTCCATCAGGTCTCTTTTCTTTGCAACTGTTGGATGAAGCTTGAACATGGGAGTATCACAAATTGTATTCCTTACTAGCATCTCCAAACCTTTCTTGACCTTGCTGCTGGAAGTGGATACCATATTGCTCAAACAAAATAACCAAACTCCACTTTCAAATAAAAATTCACATAGAATTTCTAAAGCTATGAATTGACTTGTAAACTAAAAGTATTGTAAACAATACTATTCAAAATCCCTCATATATAAGATTTTTTCAACCATTAGAGTATTTCATTAAATGCTCCATACATAGTAGCTTGCATGACTCGGGTGTTTCTCCAAGATTCAATCGGAGGCTTAGGTGAAACTAATTCTCCAGTTATCAACATTGCCTAAAGTAGCTTGGGTATTGAACTAGAGTGACTCGGGTGAAACTAACATTCTAACTTGGGTTTAACTACAATATGTCCTCATGCATCAATATGTAGATATGGACTGTATTGCTTGCCTAGAACTAATGTAGGATGGCTTGTAATTGCATAGTTCCAGTCATCTCCTTACTTTATTATTCTGTAATGATGGATCCACCCATTTCACTATTTAGGGTGTCATTAGATCCTTCATTGCTTTGATCTGAATTGTCTAAGGATTTTCTTACCCATTGCTTGCTCATCTGAGCTTTGATTTCTGAGACTTTGGTTTACCATTCTCAAAACCTATATCAACCTTTTCTCTGTTCATAAAGTTCTTTATTAGATGACCAAGTTTTTTACACACATAACATCTTTTAGTAGGATCTTTTTTTCTAAAGTGAGTCTTCACACAATTTGCACCAATGTGTCCATATTCACCACAGTGAAAACATTTGTACCAAGTGTTGTAATCCCAACCAAAAAGTTCCTTGGCTAATTGTTCAGCAGGATTACAATCCTTAGTTCTTCACTCAGAAGATTTATGACCTTTTTTGTTGCATTTGTAGCATTTCCCTTCAAACTTAGGTTTCTCTTTTCATTCACTTTCTCTATGTCCATGTTTTTTGTAGCTGTAGCATTTACTATTAAATTTGGACTTTCCATTGCTCCAAAATTTATTTGATGTATGCCATGTCTTACCACAGTGATTGCATTTAGGTTTATTGTTCCTTTGAGCTCCTTGTTGTGAGGATTCACCTTGTTCATTATATCCTAATCTAGTTTGTCCATGTTTTCTCAATTTTGTTGCCTGATCCATGCTAGTTTGTGAATTGACCATACTTTCATTTGTTTTCTTTTCATTATTGAGATCATTCTGCAGTCTTTCATTTTTTTTTCCTTTGGTTGACAACTTCTTGTGTTGCATTGTTGAGTTGACTTACCAATTTAGCTTGTTGAAGTGATAAGTGCTAGATTTCTTTTTCTTTTTCCTCTAATCTTGTACTCAACAGTGTTTTATCTTCTTGTGCTATATTTTTGTCATCTTTTTTCTTTGTTCTTTAGTTCCATGACTTCACACATTCTGATTGAGTGAACTTCCTATTCTCTTTTCGACTTTATTAATTCTTCATGTAAATTGATATTGTTTGCATGAAAGTCTTCAATGGTTCCATCAACTTCTTCTGAGTTCCTATCTTTGCAAAGTTCTTCAATTCTCTCTTCTATATAATTCTTTTCACTCATCTGCATTGCTAATTCTTTTCTTCTCTTTAGAGAAAGAGAAAGTTTCTCCTTGAGTATTATGATCTAATCCATGGTCACTTTAAGATCTATCTTTTCATTCTCAATGGCTTTGTCCAATCTGTATGTTTCCATATCCTCTGATCTTTTCTCAAGTTGTAAAAATTCTAATAAGAGAACCAAAGCTCTAATACCAATTTTTGGAATTATATGATGTGCCCAATGACTGAGGGGGAGGGGGTGAATTAGGAATCAATAAAACTTAATCCTTTTAGTCCACAATTAGATTATCTTATTTGTTTGCATACATATAACTTGAAAGTAAAGAATCAGATACAAGACATAACACAATATTTGGTTACCCAGAAACCTTCCAAAAGAAAGTAAAACTGGGGTGGGGATGATACCCAAAAGATTTAGTACTATGGTATAAATTTAGCCTATTCAATCTTACAATGGCCACTTCTAATGGTCTGTCCTGTTAGGAGCATAGAAAGGACTGTTAGGTCCACCTTGTTATAGGATTTTGTACAATACAATGAGTAATGAAACTTTGTTAAGAGATTTAAAGAATGGACTATTAGGTCCACCTTGTTATTTTTGATCCACCTGTGAGAATGAACCAGTTGATGATCTTCTCTTTGCAACTGTGATTGTTGAATAAGATCCTTTTAAATATAACTGATCACCTGAATGTGATAGATAAGTCTCTGTTGTCCTGAACACTTCTTCACTTAACTCAAATTGTCATTCACGTAATAATATCATCTTCTGATTATAAATTCATATTATATACATATATTCTATTTTTTATTGGATAAACAAACTATCTTACATATATATCTTTATCCAACAAATAACTTTGTAAGTTGGCTTGTAATAAACAAATATATATTTAACAATATATGCAAAGTTGACTTCAAACTGTCACTTGGGTCCAAAAGACTACTCGGGTGATAAAATTTCACTCAGGCAATACTGAACACTTGGGTGATGTTGAATACTTAGGCAATACTATATACTCGGGTAACACTGAATGACTAAGGGTTTTGACACTAATTGACAATATGTCTTTCCATAAGGTCTACAATCTGAACTCTCCATTCTCTATTTTCTCTTTGTCAAGGTCTTCCAGTGTAGCATCCAATTTTTCTTGCAAACTCTCCAAATCCATTCTGATCTCCCTCAAGTTGTTAGACTTTTTCTCCAAGGGCCAAAAGCTCAGGTACCAATTGTTAGGATTGGACAATACTGAGAGTGGGAGGGGGGTGAATTAGTATTAATTAACTTAAATAAATTCTTCAAATTTAAACATTAACCATAAGCTTGATGTATTGAAAATAACATAAGCAAATGACATAGGACCCATAACACCATATTTTTTTGTCAAGGAAACCTTGGCCAAGGGAAAACCGCGGTGGGGATGATACCCACAAGCATGCACTAAAGTATAGTATCCCTGTTAGGATACCTAGCCCTATTAGGAGCTAAACATTACATAGTATATTTCCATGTTAAAGGAATTACAACCCTGTTAAAGGTTCACAACACCCTTTTAGGGGCCAAATGAGCTTGCAACTCTTACAAAGTGTTCTCAGTCATGAACAAAACAAGCATCACTAATGCTTATATAGTTCCTTTATAGTTCATCAATGATCTCTGTCATTCTCTACTCTACCATTCACATCTTCCACACAACATACTACTCACTCCTCTATCTTTTATTTCACAAAAAGATCTTACATAAATATCTTTTTCTTTCGCCAAGTCGGCTCTCAATGCAGATATTACATAGTTAGCTTCTAATACAAAATGAATTTAATAAAGTAAATATTAAATGCATATTCAATGCTCTTTCATAGTCAAATTCAAGGTTATGATCTACCTGTAAGATAAAATAAATGGTTTTTTTATGGTTTGATGTTAAGTGTTAAAATATAAAGAGATTGAATATTTTATCTTACGAAAATGTAAAGGGGGGTGGAATTAGAGATGTGTTTATTATTCTTTGAGTTGCCTATATTGTATTAACCTTAATTGAATTTTATTGATTAAGTATTGCAATTATGATTAGGGAGAAGATAAGATGTTCCTTTTTTACCCTCAAATGCACAAATGGGAGATCCAAGTTGATCAACCCAAGGGAAGGGTTAATACACAAATGAATCAACTATTTGGAAAGGAGAATAACAAAGGAGATACCTTAAATTCTATTAATTATATGTATAGAAATGATATATGACTGTAATCAAAGATATACGAGAAATGGACTAACCTTGAAATATTGCAGATCAAAGAATGTTGTTTTTCGAGGTCTGTAGACTATTTCTAGAAAAACTGATAGTTGATACCAAACCAAAATGCAAAGATGAACAAAACCCATAAATTGTTTTCCATTCTGATGTCGCCTTATGAAAAAGGTCAACCTTGACCCACAAATGTCAGCCCTAACCCAATAATGTCAACCCTGACCTACACAGATCTGAAAGTGACTTTGTTCATGGATCCCAAAAGTTTGCCGAAAAGGGTATCCAGATCTGGGTTCAAATCCACTATTATGTACCTGTACCTGCAAGGAAAAGGAGATTGTTTGTTTTGGGGGAGGGGTTTTCCTTTGTCAAACCCCAATTTTGGAATTAACCTTAAATATATGTAATTGAAATTGCACAAATGGACAAAGTAAATGCATAAATTCACCTTGCTTGAAAAAGTCCTTGTGGCGGATTCAAATCCCTGAATCCACAAGTATGCTTCAAATGTAGAATATAGAAAGGTAGGATGTCTCCAATCTTTTGCTTGTAGATCTTCAAAACCAAGTCTTGAATGGGTTCTTAAATTTGGAATAGGCTTGGAAAAAGGTGGATGGAGAGATCACCAAAAGGGCACCTTGTAGCTTCAATCCTTCAATGGCCTCCAATGGATCTCCTTCATGAAAATGGTTACTTGAATGGATGAATGTTTTCTTGAAATCTTTCTTGATTGCTTGCTTGAACTTCACTTGATAATGCTTGATCTCAATTAGGAATGCTTGATGCTTGATTAGAAGACTTCTTTTTCTTGATCATGGTTAGAGAAAATGAGAGAGAAAACTTCCCTTTTTTATGGAATTAGGGCACAATATTCTAAAGAGGCCTACATAGGAGGATTAAATTCCCATTAAAGCCTTTACCCCTAGGAGAGGACCTATATTAAATATAATTTAGGAATCAATGCTTTGGAACCTGAAACAGCCGACCCGAAAGCGGGAAATACTTTTTGCAAAGGCCGACTTCCTGAAACTGCAAGACCCTGGGATTTGAATCCTGGGTCAAGGTCAAGGTTGACCTTGACCTAGGTCAAGGTCGAGGTCGACATAGACCTAAAATGTCAACCTTGACCATGAAGCCAAGAATCACCAGTCTGCACTCCAGAATGTAGAAATCAGGCTAAACAAGAGTGGAAAGAGGAACAGAATAGGGAGGAAGCCATGTGAAGATCAGGAGCCCATTCAAGACACTTTCCATGACCCCAAACTACTTACTCAAATGGATAAACATGTCTACAATGGAAGTGCTTCCATTTTTTGACTATACATTTAGCCCCCACTTTAGCAAGAGTATGAGCTCAACACAAACTCTTGGTAAAGGAGAATATACAGAAAAGATAATCTTATTGGAATTGAAAGGGATAAAGAAACCCTCAAGCCCCCAAGGGACTTAAGTCTTTATCAACCCTAAGATCATGATAAGAGAGACATCACTTAGTTAAGTAGAGAGAGAAAGGGTGTGATTATCTCGCCTAATGAGAACTTATGTCTCATTGTCAACCACACAAAAAGTGTAACTGGAAAGATGGAATTGAACTGCCTAGTGAATATGGCTACTCACTAGTCAACCCATTAGGAAGATCTGTTCTTAAAGGGATCAAATTATTGTAACTTGAAAACTAGCGGGATCAAGAGATTCATGTAAATTTAAATTGGAGGGATCAAGGGATCTGTTATGCCCTGCATCCCCGTCCCTACATTTTGTGTGCAAAATGTTGGGTCCCCGCTTCTTTTTTCTTTCTTTTCCTTTTGTTTGTTTTTGGTTGTGGCTTTGCCTCATCTATTTTCCCTTTCATTTTCTTTTTCTAGGGTTTTCTTCCCTATTGTTGTGCTCTGTTTTGTTTGGTTTTCGCCTCTGGGACTCCGGTCCCACAGGTCATTCTTCATCAGGAACCGACTCCAAAATCTGGACCCCGGGATCCTTTGCCACGATGTTCGAAAGGATATCATCGCGGAGGATCCCTGGGCCCGGGGTCCGGGCGTTTTCTTGTCCGGGGATTTCCAGAAGGAGGTGGATTAACCTTCTTACCATGGGTATAAATAGAACTTATCTGTCACCTTCACATTTACCGTGATTAAAACTTCTGAGCACACAGAGCGATTAACAAAGTGATTTCAAAGCAATTAATAGAGTAATTTGCAGAGAGTTAGTGATAATCAATGCTTAACAATTCCAGTCATTTTTAGGCAATTGTGAGTGTTTCATAGTGGCGATTGCGACCGTCTGATGAAGCTGTGACTATTGCAGAGCTCTCATGGTAGTAACCCCTCCCTTTCCTCCACCTTCTGCGTTCTCAGGTTGGTTTTCCTGTTCCCGCCTTTCTCTTTTTTCTGGTTTTGTTTGGTTTTGTCATTTGTTTGCCCTTTCATCCCTGTTTGATATTTTCTGGTTCCGCCGCCCGTTGGTAGGTCAGCTCTGCCAGAGGGTTGTCCACCCTCTGTGCAAAATTGGTCCATTTGTAAACATGTAAATAGCTGTATATATGTTTCTGCCCTGTCTAGTTTTCTGCGGACATCCTTCTACGTTGTATATTTATGTATATATGTGTGTTTTTGTATATAGTCTTTGTGTATCCCTCCATTTTTGGTGTTTACCCTTTGGCCTTCGCGTATATCCTTTTCGGTGGCTTGACAGGCTGGTCGAGTCACCTATGTTATGGGTTTTCCACCCGTGAAGTTGCTTCGGGATAGAAAACCACCTGTTTCGAACTCGCCTCTCAGCTGGTTTCAAACAGGCAGTTTTCTCTCTCTTCCATGAAGTCTGTCAGAACCTCATTTACATTCCATGCGCACCATCAATTCCAGCCAAGTGGCCTTCACTTTTCACGCATTCAGACAGTGGGATCTGTCGTCATCACCATAACTTCCATTTAATACCTACGCACGTGGTGCCCACATGGGCTTGATGACTTGCCTTTTTACATGTCTTCACCAAAGGTCACTTCTCTAGGCTTTGGGTCCCATACCATCATCCATCTTGGGTCTTTACCAGGTGTGGTAAAAACCCCTGGACCTGGATGTTTAATAAAATCTTAAGTTTATGATGCGTTTGCTTTTTGGTTATCTTTGCATGAAACTAACTTTTTAGGAAAAGCAAGCATCGCGGTGGTAAGATCTCTAGACTTTGGGATATTTATTTTGATGAGTATGTTCTGACAGCCACTTTGTCTCGCAGGTTGCCAGAGTTTATTTTTCAAACATGTCTGAAGCATCCGCATCTTCTCCACCCGAAAGTCCAGAGCTACCTTCCGCTACAGAAGCCAGGGCAGTAGTAAAGTCCAAAATGGAGAAGGCCCTAGAGAAGATTCCCTTGACCATAAAATTTGTGCAGGACAATGTCATTGTGGGCTCAAAGATCAAGTTTAAGGTCAAGCTGATAACCGACACCAGCATCGAAACATGGCCAGAGATGCAGGCCTTGGTGAAAATAATGTATATCCAGCGACAAGCTGGAGATAAGCTGGCCATCAACGTCGGGGACTCTAGGGTCCTCAAGGTAGCTTGTTTTCCATGCTTCATGAAATCTTCAAAGCTCATTTTGACACTGGCCAACAACTATAATTCCTCTGTTTGAGCTATTGTGATCGCAGCCGCAGAGCCAACTGGATACCCCACTCCTCTGGTGTCCCTCGACCCAGTCACATTCCAGGCAAGCCTTGGAATCCCCAAATTTGATAAGGCCTCAGTGGTTACAAGGACCGATGCCTTGGCTCAATTTACACAACTGGAGGATGCTGCCCGGACATATATGAATACCCACTGGCTCAAGATCCCAAAGAGGGACCCAAAAAGAATGAAGATAGAAATTCCCCGCTCTAAATTCAAGGAGAGCATCTAGATGGGGATGATAGCATTGGACTGGGTCTTTGGGCAGCCCTCCGCCCAAGAGTTTACTTGATGGATGTATTACTTCCTCCTAGGAATCTCTACCAAGGGAGGATACTTTGATTAGGCGACAATAATTTCAAACCACGTCGACTCCCAGTTCTAGCAGTTAAATAGGAAGAAGAAATTTTACATGTCTTCCTACATTTTCTGGGCCCTAGCATAGCACAGGCCCCACACCCATGGCCTACTCACAGATGGCGTGCTCGGGACTAGCCCGAGACAAAAGCCACCATGGGACCATTTCCCAAAGATTCGATGGGAGGCCAGCTTCCCCAATTTTTGTCGGGTAAACAATGCATTCATTTATCATCATCTACTTGCACCAACCTGAGACTCTGGATACTGCCTGTCCTTAGAGGTGATGAATTTGGTCCATAGTTATGGGCATTACTATATTCAATTCCAACAACACACCTACATTAGGGTCACCGACTTCTCTGGGAAACCCTATTTGTTGCCCAAACATTATGGGGACAAGATCATGCTCTTGCAGTACTGCAGGCAAATCATGAAGGTGCATGCCCTCTTTGCCCTCAAAAAGATACCCAACATCCCATTCTCGATCACCTGTGGGAACTACACATGCAGCTTGGCCATCGCAAAAGAGGCGGACAATGAACTAAAAAGTTACAACTTGCAGGAATTTTATTTGGCGTAGAAAAATTTTGAGTCGCATGGCACGATTCCAACAACACTGCCCCAGGCTTTAGAACCCTATCATATCCACATGGAGGACTTCTAGATAGATTTCCAAGATGATGTGGATGTGCGGAGCAGGCACTACGTCAGAATGATGGCCAGCATGATGCAGAAATTGAAGCTCCAAAAATTCCCAGCGGACTTCTCAGATGCCTCCCCCACCATCGATCCCCAGTACAAGGAAAAGGGGATCGATACAAAGGATCTTTTACCAGTAAACTGGGACACCCAAGAGGGGCCCACAATTGAGGAATTCACTCAAGAGTTGGTTGAGTGAAGGCACGCCTATTTTAAGAAGGTGTGCCCCGGAAGTACCCGCCAAGCAGCCCAGCTGACACCAAAGTTAACTCCACAGCCAGTACTAAGGTTGACTCCGGGGGCCGGGAATTCTTCCTAGAGGACGGATAAAGGGAAAGAGATAGATACAACCCCTCCTACGTAAGAAGTCCCCATCACAGAGCAAATAAAATAGTCAGTGGCAGCCTCCCAGCAGATGAGAGATCAATTAATAACATTGTTGGTCACTCCACTGCTTATGTCCAGACCCCTTCGTCCCTCCTCCTCCCCGTCACTAGCAGCCTTGATGGTGAAGGCAATGGGGGTGGATCCCATGGAGGTGGTAGCAATAAGAGATGCGGGGCCACCTCTGGTCACCCGAAGAAAGAAGAAACTCAGCAAAAAGTCAAAGGCAGAGCCGGGGTTGGGAACATCCCAACCCCAACAAGTGGAAATCCTTTCTTCCAGTTCCCTGGAGTCAGAGAAGGAAACAAAGACCACGGGGGTCCCGGCCAGTCCCCCTCTACAAGAAGAATTCGATGATATATTTGCAACTGACGAGTTTGGGAACCTGCAGGGGGACACTACGCAAATAGAGATGGAGGTCCCCAAGGCAGAACAAGAGGCTGCAAAATAAGAAGATACTAAACATGAGCCTGCACAAGACCAGGAAAAGAAGGTGGAAGAAAAAGAGCCAAGGCTAGAGATTGCCTCCGGGGCTCAAGTGATGCAAGGTTTTGGGAGTGGACCAACAAAAGAAAAGTGAACAAATGGCATCTGCTGGGGGAACCAGACCTTTGAGAATAACCGTAACCCCAGCTGTCACGTTCCAAGTGCCACTCCCGAGGGCACCCTTTGGGTAGGTGATTACCGCGGACCAAACTCTAAATCTTAGCCCAATCCCTCCCATACTGCCAACAGAGGAAGAGGCCCCGGTAGTAGAAGAAAAACAAGAAGAACAAGAAGAAGAGAAACATGAAGAAGAAATCCTCGAGGAAGCCTACCAAAGTCTAGATAAAGAAATAGATACGGAGGACAAGGCTAAGGAGATGGAGGTCGATAAAGAAAATGTTACTATGGAAGAAGTGGATGCAGGAAGAGGGATGGATGAGGTCCATGCCACTAAGGAGAAATAGCAGCAGGGCACTGGGGAAGAATCAAGGGAACAAATTCTGGTAGGAAGGTTTCCCCTACCACCTTAGTGGTTGATAGAGAGAAAGAAAAGAAAAGCTCAGTCCGCTCCCATGACTCCTCTCTCCCTGGCCAAAATGATGGCCCAGGTCCAGGCCCTACCAAAGGCCAAGAAAGCCTGAATAGTTCATACTCTTCGAACTGGGCCGGGCGGATAAACAATTGCCGTTATGGTGACACCTCCCCTAGGTGCCAATGAAGCAACCTTAGACCCTGGAGACAATAATATTGTGGAGGTATCACTAGGGAAAAGGGGAAAGCAAGGTGAGGTAGAATTTATAAAGGAGGCAGCAAGGGCAGTGGAAGCCCAAAGGCTCAAAGTAGAAAAGGAAAGGAACACAAACCTTGTGGGGTTGCTCATTGAGCTGGCTCAACCCATCAATGTCGCTCCTCCAGAGGCCTTCACCTCTGAAGATCTATCCCAGAGTGACATAGAATCCCTATGAGTAATGAAGAAGAAAGCTCAGGCAGTGGACCAGTGGGTCACCCTATAGATAGGAAACACCTGTCGTTTCCTGGCATCCACCCTCCCAGATTTATATACGGCCCGGCAGGTCATTCACCAGCGGAAACTCTTATTGACCTGTGGGAGGGTGATGCCAAGAATTACCAGGCATGGAAGGTGGAGCTTGAAGAGCTCCTTACCCTGGGAGAAGATATGATTTATGAATCTGGCATTCTGGGGGATGAATCGTTCAATTTTGTGAGAACCTAGCACTCCAAATTTGATCTCACATTGGAGGTAATCAAGCAAATAGTAGGGTCTCTACAAGATAAGGTGAACAATGTAAAATATCCCTTCAATTTATACAAGTCCTTTGTAATAAAGAATTCTAGGGTTGATCCCCTTAGCACAGATACATATACCCCCAAAGAATCAGTTTTGGGGAGTTTTGATGAAATAGTGAAGTCCCGGTATCAATCTCCGGAGGGGATGGACGGGGCCCAGATGGAAAAGTTAACTCGCATGATACTTAGTGGTCATGACATGGCAAGGATGGCTAACGAGTTCAAAGAGAATGTTTCAGACCTAGGGGAACAAGTCGAAGTGGCTAAACACCGAAGGGCCAGCCTAAAAGATATTGATGAAGATGGCATCTCCCGCCTCCTCTAGGCTTTCAACGATAATAAGCAGCCTTGAGTTTTCTCCGGAAGTCGGGGAAAGTTCAAGCATTGGGTATTTTTTATTCTTTTGGGGATGTAAGTTCCCAGATCCTGGAGTCCTGGATCCCAAATTTTGTATTCTTTCAAGTGGTCCATGTCCTGGTCCCTGAGGCCGGCCGGTCACTTTCAGAGGTAGTTAATAAAAGTTGTCAGAGGGTGGTTGGCTATATCAAGGAGGTGTTGGTTTGATAGTTAGCTTTTTGAAAGTATGGTCTTCTCAAGGCACTGCTCGGAGGTACACCTGGTGCATTGGAGACAGGGCACCACATTTTCCATTTATGAGGCATGTAGCCTCGATCCCCGGGGGACCTACTTTCTTCTATCTCCTTCCTAGCTCTCTTCTTGAGACCGATTCCTCCGCTGTATATTGTTGTCTTATTCTTCTGATGTGATAGACCTATTCTGTCTCAAGGTCTTTTGTAAGGTGGTGCAGGTAGTACCGGCCCCCATATATTGTATTTTATTAAAACATGATGTAAAATAGGGTTAGAGTTAGAAGTAGTTGTATAAATAGCCATACCGGCCTATTTCCAAGGGTCAGCAAAATTGATAATTTTGCTATCCAAAGTAATAAAAAGGGGATTTATCAGTTTGGTTGCAGAGCTCAATTCTCTTTTGTCCTGGTTTTCAACAGTTAGATGCTCCCCTGGAGCCACCATTGTATCACGCACTAGTGCTTACTGGAAGAGATGTTAATGAAGAAAGAAGAATTCTTTTCAATGATGTTTTTGGCATTCCTACTTCTAAAATAATGGTATTTTATGCTTTATGTTCTTTATGTCTTCTACTTTGATGTGTTAAAGTAGATTAATGACCTCTTTTCCCTTGCTACTAATGAAATGCTAACTGATGGTTGTGTTTCTTCGGTATTTAGTGTAGTATGTCAGAGTATTATTGATGTTCTAAACATTTAAGCATGACTATAGTTAGATGAAGTATTTCTAACCCCGCGGGATCTTTTTCCATTTTATTTGCTAAGTGTAGAATTTTAGGGGAAACCTTACTCTATTAAATCTCTGGAGGTAATGAGTTGAAGAAACCAGCTATCCCCCTAAAAAATAGTCACTTCTCCCAACCGAGCCCTGCATCGTCGTGACCTGATACCCAGGTACTTGAAGGCCCGGGGAACATAATTTCCGTAGACAACCTTTGCAGGCAGAGCTAGTCAGTATCCTCAGAACCCGGTGACAACTTATGACTGTTGGCAGACCCAGTCAGCAAAACCCCATCAACAAAAAGTGGTGCTAGAAGGAGGGCATGAACTCATCCCCCTCCTAAGATTTTGATTTTACACCTACTGAGCCTTCACCTTGTTATAGTTTTAAGAGGCAAGCCTTCAGCGGGATTGGGTCTTTGTCCCTAGTGAAATTCAAAGAGTCCTTAGGCCTGCCCTGAACCCTGGACGGTTTTTCAAACTTGATCCCCCTACTTGAAAGAAACAGACCTCGAAAATCATACCCACCACCATTGTATGGGGGTCTAGCATACCTCAGAATACCCAAACTTCTCAGACAATCCCAGGAACCAATACCCAAACTACCCAACATACAGTTCCCCCAATGGCTGCGTATTTCAGAAACACTGGGTCCCCAATGGGATCTTTTCCGGGTGCAATCAATGACTTACCCTCTCACCTGGAGAAGATTTGCCCATGATATGAGCACTTAGGCCCACGGACTATAGAAGAACATCTATAGGTATACAAAGATGCCATGAACTAACACCTGATCCAGCATGAAGATGTTGTGACTCGTATGTTTCCCTTGTCTTTAGGACAAGGTGAGTTAAACTGGTACCTAAACCTTCCTACCAACTCCATAAACAGTTGGTAGGACATGGAAGATGCCTTCTTGGTCACCTTTTGCATGCATGTAGACCCAGCCTGGTCTCATAGCCAGTTCATCTCCATCAGGAAGGAGCCCAATGAACCTCTTGCAGCATTCAACCATAGGTTCCAATGCACCCTAAAGTGATGCATGGGCCCCTTTATTCCATCCCCAGAAGTAACCATACAACCCTATCTTAACGTGATGGATCCTTTCGTTGCCACTCTCCTTTGGAGAACAACCACTGGGGGCGACTGGGACACATTGGCAAAAGTTTACAACCTAGCTTTAGAGCTGTACCGAGGTCTCAAAAAACCCCCAGGCAGGATTGGGCAGAATACACCCTTCAACATGGTCCCCGGTGGAACTGTATTCGTTAGGGGATACAACCCCAATCTGGCGATGGGAGCCCCTTTGATGGCGATGAATCCCTTGCCACCTTTGATAGACTAGCAGACCCGATACGTTTACCCAACGTAGACCCAGACGGCTCTGGGTCTAGAAATTTTCCCTTGGAATCAGCCATAGCAGGCACAAAAATCTTAGACATAGCCATCCAAAGTGCCCTTCTTTCAGTCATCTGTGGCTGGAGGATTGTCGCCCTCAACTCCAGCTAATACTGCTACCTTCCCGGGAAGCCAACAATAGCAACAACCATCACATTGTAACACCAACACTTAGTTGACTGCTGAGGTTGAGTCCCTCTGGAAAATTTTGTCTACCTTGACTGTGGACATGGGCCAACTGAAGGTGAGGTCTTACACACCCCAAAATTCAAATTCCTAGAGGGGAAACAATTTCTCTGGCCAACGAAACAACCATGTTAGGGGAAGAAACTTCAACAATGGGCCTAGGCCCAATCAACAGCAATGGCATAATAACACAAACACCGGAGGCCTGCCTCCGAACTAAAACACCAACCAAAATGGTGCTGGACCATCACATTTCACACCAGTTGCAGACTTCCAGCCCATGAATAATTAATGCAGATTGCACGACATGGGTTCACATAATGAGGTAAATTGTGCCACCTTAGAAAAGGTCATCATGATATCCCAGCTAGACAGGCAGCAATCGCATGATACCACCCCTCCAGAACCCCCTGTCCAAGAGACAACCCATAGTGCCTTCACTTGTGATACCATCTTCTTCGGGTCTTCTGGGGAAGATGAAGAGGAATCCAAACTGCAGGGATTCTTTGATGAATCTATCCCGCCCTTTGAGGCCAACACTTTTACTAACCCCCAGACTCCAAACAACACTCAGAGTCAGGTTGGTAAAGGACCAGCCTACACACCTCCCATCAAAGACACTCCCCCCTGGAGTAACATGACTAACCGACCCACTCCTCCGAAGGGTCCTAGCTCTAACCAAGCAACAGATCTCGCCGAGGGAAATCACCAGTTCCTGGGAGGAAGATTTGACATTACAAAGGTGTTAGAATAGACCACCACCTCCATGACCTTAATGGAGGTTTTGCTAAACTATCCTGAGCAGAAGAAGTCTCTTCTGAAGCTTTTGGGAAACCTGAAAGCCGTCAACCGCCCGCCCAAGACTATTTCGTTCAAAGATGCTAATGCGACCATCTTCTGGGGAAACAATGAAGAGCCCCCATTCCTACTAGACCTGAATATCCAAGGCAAAAATATACACAACTGCCTAGTAGACTCCGAAGCTTCAGATAATATCATGCCCCTGTCCATTTGTTAGAAGCTCGAATTCCACCCCACCCCATATAATGGTGCAGTAATCCAACTGGATAAAACTGTTGTAAAAATGGTGGGGGAATTGAAGAACATTCAGATACAGCTTATCTAGGACCCCAGGATAGCCAGCATAATTGACATCCAAGTGGTGGACATTCCAAAAACTTACGGGATGTTATTAAGTCATAATTGGTCTAAGTCCTTGAATGGATACTTTTTGACCGACTTCACCCATCTATGGCTTCCATAGGAAGGAGAGTCCAATAAGATCCGGGTCAAAAGTGAACCCCGGATGAAATAGGCCCTTACTGAGGTTGGAAGGGTTAATGAGGTCTTTTTCTCCAAGACTTATCTGGGGGTGTACCAAACCTTTGAAATCTTAACATTCGACTTCATCCCCGGAGAGAATCCCGCAGTGCTACGGAGAGCCCAGGACTTGGAAGAAAAGATGAGAGTTGAGGTCGAATCTCAAGGTGGCACAGCCACCCTTTCCACACTCCTATCTAGCACTTGGTGCTAAGTACAGTATCAGAAACATTCAGAACTTGAGTGTGGACCATGTCTTTCATTGCTAACCAACAACTCGATACCTTCTAGAATAAACAACTTGTAACTGATTCCCTGGAGCCCAGTGTTCCTACAAGATGCACTTCTTTGGTACCGTCTCCCCGAGAATCCCAAATCCAAACACCTCTAGAGGTAAATTCTACATTTATGCTGGTAGTCTGGGAAGGAGCCCTTAAGTCTCCCAACAATATTCCAGAGACTACTCAACCTCCCCAGCCCCGGATTACGAATAATGACTTGTGGACCCTTAAGTTTAATGGGTCCCGATCCAAACAAGGCTACGGGGCTGGGATAGAACTGATCAACCCATGAGGGAATTCCTTCCTCGTGTCCTACAGACTGCAGTTCAAATTTACAAACAATGTTACAGAGTACGAGGCTTTGGTCCTTGGACTCTTATTTGCGTTAGGGAAAGGTATCACCCGCCTTCGGGCTCTAGGTGACTCAAAGTTGATTGCTAAACAGGTCTGGAGTCAATACACCTATCGTGATAAAAGACTAGCCACATACTGCAATCGGGATTGGAGCCTTATTGAATATTTTTATGCCTTTCGCATTGACCTTGTTGGCACTCTAAAAATTTGAGGAATGGGACACATTAGCATGCATTTGTACTATTTTGCTTTCAAGATGCATGTGGGAACCAGGTGTTTTCTAGGTGGTTTCATAAAATGCATTTTTCCATTGCCTTTGATATGCTTCAGTGATTTATTCTGAGTCCTAAAGTTGCATGCTCAAATGGGTTTTCATCAGTTCGTTCCTAGGGGGTCTCAAAATCAGAAAATTGCCAAGTGTAGAAATCGCCAAGAAGGGCTACTTCGGGATTGAATATCTTGAAATTGGATAAGTGTTATGAAAATATAAGCCTAACATCTTGTTGTTCACCTTTCATACTCTCTATATGTCAGGTTTCAGGTCCATATGATGAGTTTTGACCCTGTTTATTCATCCCCTTCCAGAGGTGTTTTCTCAGTTTTGCACTTGTGCACTGGTTCATTTGTTTGTCGGGAGCCCTGTTTGTGAAGCTATATTTGATACCCGGTGATTGGTCAAGAAGAATTAATGATGGATTTGTATTTTAGGCATGTTCCTCTTCTGGCCTGTCCATTTTTAGCCCCTGGTGAATCCGTTTCAGTACTTTTCAAAGCCAAATCCGTTTGTAGTTTTTACTGTTTTGCTGAAACCCAGAAGTCCAAAAGTTTTAAGGGCTATTTTGGCAGTACAAAAAAAGACACCTGTGTGATTCGATGAGAAATATAATGATTGAGTCATGTTGTAGTCATGTTTTACTGCAGCTATGCCAAATCCGGAACCATGGCCAATCCGTTTGACCAAGTTTTCAGGCTCATTCCATTTGCAATTTTCACAAAATGTATTCAGTTCTACAAAGTGTGCTCTCCTGAAAATCCAAATGCCCTACTTTGCCAATGAATAATTTTTGGCTGGTCGATTCTTTAGATGAATTTCTTTTTGCATTGTTTTGCAAAGTTGACATACTACTTCTAGTTCAAATTTGAGCCCCCTATTAATCCATTTGTTTGCCTTTTAAAATCAATTACGATGATTAAAAATCATTTTTTGACAGTGTGTTTGCAGGAATAGAATAAAAATTGCAATTTCAAAGGTTAATATCTTTCGACTCGGGTATATTCATGAGATGCTATTTTGGGGAATGAGAGTTTATAGATCAGAGAATGTGCCTATCAGAGGGCAAGGTCTGATCGAATCATTATGTCAGTTTTGTAGGCCAGTTGCCGTAGTTGTGATCAAACTGCATAAGTGTCGAAATTATTATAAATGTCACCGGTTTGTTTTCAATCTTTGAAATTTAAGATGTAGACAAGAGGCATCAGCTACAAGAGTGTTTTCAAATATGCAAAGCAATGATCAATGTCATCCACTTTTCAACATTTTGTCAAATTGTTCATATTACCAGAATTATGTTTTAATGCCAGTTGCATTCTCATGGGGATAGATTACAACTGCAATATCAGGAGAAGCTTTTTAGGTACCTTTTATGTTATGAATGGATTGCCACATCATTTTATAGGGTATCCATTAAACCCATGAGCAAAGAGGGGATATGGCCAATACATGTAGCAATTTCAAAATTAACTAGAAGTATGCTTGATTGATCAACATAGCATTTGGTAGTCGAGCCCACATTTAAAATGGAAACATTGACAAGAACTTCAATTTGTTTATAAGTTTGCAGATGTTTTGGAAATTGTGCATAGTTTAAAAATACATTGCACAAGTTTTCAAGGGGGCTAGAGTTTAAAGTTTTTTTTTTTTTTTAAAAAGGAGAACAATGCAAGTGGCAAGGCTGCCAAATATATTGCACAGAAAGGAAGGAGGGTAGCGCAGGAGACCAGTATGAGTTGCACAAGGAAATACAAGTTAGAAAAAATTTTAAATAAGAACCAATATATCATGGAAGCTGACTTTCAAACTAATGCAATCCACGCTGGTGTAAAGCCAAATTCCACAACTTCTGCCAGCATTCAAAATAGAGACAATCAGTGTGAATTCCTGCATTAAAATGAAGACTTTGATAGAGTATTAAAATGTAAATGGTAGGTGCAGAGCTTTTTAAGCATGAGATGATTCAGCATTAAAACTTGCTGGAAAGATATATGCATTTCAATAAACATTGGCATCTGCAACCCCAATCTAGAAGGATGCGCAGAGTGTAATACAAAGTGGACAACGCATTATTTGATAAATGAGTGCCCAGAATTTGTGCATAATCCATTAAAGGAAGGTGCTTTGATATTTTTGTTGAATAATGTGCAAAATACATTGTCAATGGGTTGTGATAACAATAGGTAGCCTTCTGATTTTTTTGTGATGCTGTGCATATTGGAGTAAATTGGAGGCATTTTAAACAAAGCTAAACTAAACAAAAAATTGTAGAACATAAGCCTACGTGGGTATTAAATGGAGGATTATTGTTTTAAAATGATAAAAACTTTTAGTACAACCAAGGATTGCACAGATTTTTGAAAGGATGTAATGCTCACGCCAGGAAGTAAGGATTTTGTTTCAATTGTCTTATTAAAGCCGGCTGAAATGAAATTCAGAAGGTCTGCGCAAATATGGAATGGAAATATAATGTTGTTAATGTTTTAAAACAATAACTCATCATTATGAATTGATTTAAGGAAGCCAGAGAAGCATTTAATATAAAGAATTTGTAGTCTTAAACAGTTTAAAATCTGATTACAACCATTTAAAGTTAGCGAAAGGCATAAGCAAAAAGGAGATAAAGCTGTGCAGAGTATAAATGTGAAGTGCTGCTTGGAAATGCTTGTTTAAAAACTTGCATAATACATTGTAGCAAAGGAGGGAGGATGCAAACTTTGAAGTATTAAACCCAAATGACATTGCTTAAAATCCCAATCCACAGCAGGCTGCGATAGGCATATGGGAGAGATGTTTGAGGTTTTTAAAGGTTTTGAAGTTGAAATTTGCTGATGTTCCTCCACAACAAGTGGCGCCTTCACTTGTAAAACATGTTCATTGTCTTCGATGTTAAAGATATCATGCTGTTAGTGAGTAGCACTCAGTGCAAAGTCCCAGAAGATGGAAAACTGTGTATTTCTTTTGTCCCACATGGGCTGGGCAGTGGGCTTTTTTGGTGTTTATATGCAAAAACACTAACACCCAAGGTAAGAATGAGAGCCTAGAGGCTCTTGGCGAGCTCCCAGGGGCTGGAGGTTGACTTACATGAGCTATGCATAGTGTTTTGACATGAAATCTAAAAATGACTTAAAAACTATGAAATGAGATATCCCACATTGTTCCCACAAAAGGATTTTGAAATGCATATATGCAAAAACACAAACAATGAAGTTTGAAGATGAAGAGAGGAAGCTCTCTGCATGTGATCTTAGATCGCACCTTGGGAAGCGTGCCTAGAGGAATGACACCAAAATTTTGTAGATAATGTCACGCGGTCGCCGAGGAGAAAGGTAGCTCGTCGCTCAATCGCACCGGAGGAAGGAGATGGAGGATTTAGCTCATGACTGCGCGACTCAGCTTGTCATGCAGTCGCACTGGTTCAATGAGTTGCTTGAGATGGTGTGCGAGCTCGCGACTAAGCCAGTCGCACAATCGCGCAGCTTTTAGTCGCTCAGTCACACAACCCAAAATTGCTCATCGCGCACCCGCAGATGAAAATGAAAGTGTTGAAAAAGTCGCGTGATTTGGCGACTCATCTCGTCGTGCACTCGCACAAGGTTTGTGTTGATGCCAAAAAGTGTTGCGACCGAGCGATTCAACCTAGTCGCGCACTCGCACAAGGTAAATTTGGAGCCAGTCAAGGATGCAGAAATGGATTTTTAGAACAAATCAGTGATCGCCACTTGTCCAATTCTGGTGCACATTGAGAAAAAGGGATTAAAGTACATAGAGTTTTAAATTTGATTTCAATTCAATAACTTGACTATTGAAAACTATTCAAATATTTTAGAATTATTCAGAAAGTGTGCACAGAAAGGCAAAGTATTTTGATGATTCCAAGGGGAAATTTAATCAGAAGTATCATCTATTATATACCATTGGAAAGGTATTGAAGAGAGGAATCTGATTTTACAGACCATTTGAGGGCATAACAATTCAGATTTTGGCAGTAACAGAAGGAAGTGGATGCAGATATTTTCTGAGAGAGAAGGACAGGTGTCGGTGACTAAATTTGTTTCTCTCATTCTCCTATATCTGAGTTTTCTTCTGAATTGTAAAGGATGTTGAAATTTATGCTGCTAGGCAGCTTCTAGGCTTTTGAGTCTTAATTTTTGTGTTCATGGTCTTGTAATGTATAGTTTCAGATGATTATTAATGAAAATGAAAGGAAATCCCTGTTCAAAACTTGTATGTTGTCTTTGTATGTTTGTTTTGATTCTTGTATATTAACTTGTAAGGCATGTTAATATACCAGTTACAAGGTATATGTGTGTTTGAATCTGAGTTTCTCTCAAGGAGATCAAGTCTTGTATTCAAATTCTAAGAATTTTAAGTCTGCATATGAATATGATGTCCAGGAATTGAAATGAGAAGAATGGCTTGCAAGGCATTTCATTCAGGTTTTTGACTTTGGATTTAGAAGTTTTCTGGGAGTGCACATCTGTTTGACTCTATTTCCCAATAGATAAGGCACTGGTCTCTGGTCTGTCTAGTAGTTTCTTCATCAATCAATTATTCAAATCATTTTCCCTTTCTGTTTAAAGAGCTGTGAATGATTATTAGATCAAGTATGATGGGCAGAAATCCATCCCCTGATTCACTGAAAGAAGTGAATCCAACAGGTACACTCGCCTAAGCCTTTGCTTCTCGAAGTGTAGGAGGATTTGTTTGATCCTTGTTAATTAGCCTTTTCTTTGACAAGGTCAGGGAGAAATGCTAACAGACCTTATTCCCCGGTGATGAAACTATGTCCCGAATGCCCTCGCCGTTTGTGCCAGCACCCTTGAGCTAATGGCCGACTCACGCCTCCGGAGATTTTTAGTTGAGATGGTCCCTACCCCATCCATTCTAGATAATGTCACCCACTTTCAGGTTTTTGAGGATGATCCACATATCCTGGCCTTCATGGAAAACGTCAGAGTCTTTGAAAATTAGATAGTGGAAGAACGAGACCATGACGATACTGGGCAGGGTGACGAAGATGATGGGATCATGGACCTACCTACTAACACCATCCCAAAGGGGATGGTTGCACTGGAATGAATCTTCAACTTGGACCCTCAGGCCCAGGAGAAGGTTTTATCCTCATCTGAGGGAGGAAAGTTTGAAAAGGTGAACATCGGCCTGCTCGGTGAGGAAAAGATTATTCACATTGGTACCTCCTATTCCCCTGAGGAAAAGGAGAAGATTCTCATGGTTCTCTGAGAATACATTGATGTAATTTCCTAGGGCTATGAAGACTTGAAAACATATGACACATCCATCATGACCCACATCATTCCCCTGAAACCTGATGCTAAGCCCTTTTGGCAAAAGCAGCGACCGGTCAACCCCCTGATAGAACCTCTAATTCATCAAGAGGTAGAAAAACTATTGTCAGCCTGGATAATCTTCCCAATCTGGCACACTACGTGGGTTGCCAACCTGGTCCCTGCAAGGAAGAAGAACGGTGAGATCCACCTTTGCGTGGATTTCAAAAACTTGAACAAGGCCTCTAAGAAAGATAATCACCCTCTCCCTTCGTTAGATGAGGTGTTGCAGATAGTGAATGGATCTCAGATGATTTCCTTCTTGGATGGGTACTCAGGATATAACTAGGTCATGGTCAAGTATGAAGACATGAGAAAACAACGTTTACCACCAAGCGGGGAACATTTGCATACAAAAGGATTCCTTTTGGTCTGATCAATGCAGGGGCTACATTTCAAAAGGCCATGGACATTGCATTTGAGGGCCTTGTCAATCGGTGCATAATCATCTACATGGATGATTTGACCATATTTTCCTGGGATAGGCGTTACCACCCCACCCATCTCGCTCAAATCTGCAAGAGGTGTCACCGATATAGAATATCCCTCAACCCCAAGAAGTGCATATTTGGGGTCACCAGGGGGAAGTTTCTTGGGCATATCATCTCTGAGAAGGGTATATCCATAGACCCTGATAGAGTTGAAGCATTGCTAAACCTACAAATGTCAGGAAGTAAGAAAGAGATGCAATCCTTCTTCAGAAAGATTAACTTCGTACAACGGTTCATCACGGTATTCACAGAAATAGTTAAACCACTCAACGAGATGATGAAGAAGGATACCAAGGTTGAGTGGAGCCCTTAAGCAAAGTGGGCATTTGCCCAGATCAAACAGACCGTAACAGAGGCCCTTGTTCTGGCTAGTCTAGACTATTCCCTTCCAGTTTACATCTATTCCTTTGCCTTGCCGGATTCTGCTATGACGGTATTAACCCAAAAGGTTGAAGGGGAAGAATGACCAATAGCTTTCATGAGCTCCCCCTTCAAGAATGCTGAAGTTTGATATTCATCACTAAAAAAGCAGGCCTTTGCTCTAGTTCACACTGTGAAGAAATTCCAGCATTATATTCTCTGGAATAAGGTACATGCTATCATTCTAGACCAGGCTGTTAAGTCTCTGCTGATGCAGAGTGAATTGGGTGAGAGATGGGGGAAATGGATGGCTATCCTCCAGGAGTATGACTTAGAAATGCAGCCCATGAAGATAGTCTGAGGTCAGGGACTAAGTCGAACAATGGCAGAAGAGACTCCTCGCATAGAATGTCAAACTTACATGGTGGAGGCCGTTACTCAAGACTCATGGTATATTGATTTGGTATACTTGTTACTAAACAATAAATGTCTGGAGGGATTACCTCCCCACAAATACCGCACCTTGCAAATGAAGAGTTCTCACTTCATGATCAAAAAATCTGCGCTCTACTGTAGAAACTATGAGGGAGTGTACCTCTGGTGCATCGATAGAGACCAAGCTGTGAGAGTGATCAATGAATTCCACGGACAGTTTGGAACTGGGCATGGCTCAGCCGATGCCACTGCCCATCAGATCCTTTAGGTAGGATATTATTGGCCTTGTATATTTAAGGATGTTTACACTCATGTAAGGAAATGCCATACTTGCCAAACCACGGTGCATCATGAGCGTAATGCGGCCATGCCTTTACAACCAGTCTACGAGGCTAGGCCCTTCACCCAGTGGGCATTTGACTTCATCAAGGAAATCAACCCCAACTTTTCTGCCAAGCATCAATACATTCTCGCTACTACTGATTACTGCAGTCGGTGGTCTGAGGCTACACCATGTAGAAACAACACGACAAACGTAGTTATCAAATTCCTAGAAGAAAACATCGTCACAAGGTTTGGAATGCCCTTTGCTTTAGTGTGTGACAATGGTCTAAAATTTTCTTTGGCACAATTACTCAAATGGACCTACAATCAGAAGATCACTTTGAAGTTTTCCAGTAACTACTATCCTTAGGAAAACGACGTTGCTGAATCAACAAATAAAAATTTGCTTGAAGTGATCAAATATCTGCTAGAATAAAATCCTCGAGATTGGCATCAAAAGTTGAAATTCGCCCTCTGGGCGGATCGCATTTGTGTTAAGGCCGCCTTGGGGACATCCCTGTTCCATCTGGTTTATGGTCAGAACCCTGTATTCCGAGTTAACTTACAAATCCAAGTTTTACAGTTTATACAAGAATTTAGCAACAGGTACAACACTGTGGAGGTTCGGCTCTTAAATCTGGTATGGATGGAAGAACAGCAAGATGCAGCCCTTGACCATTTCGTGCGTCATCAAGCAATGGTAAAATGATGGTTTGACAGAAGAGCCCAATACAAGGCTTTTCAGATCTTGGATTTGGTCCTGTTATGGGACAAGGCTCAGGAGAAGAAAGGAAAGCATACCAAGTTCCAACGGCTCTGGCTCGGACCATACCTGATCTCATAAATCTGTGGGGAAAATACTTACCACCTTAACACCCTGACTAGTGAACCTGTCTCGTTACCCATTAACAGATAGTTTCTCAAGCACTACTTCGAATAAGGTAAGTCTGTCCAAATTTATATTATATGTAAAACCTCTCGCTTGTAAAAATCTCTTATGGGTGCCTCGTGTGAGGTACCCTCTTGTAAATAGCCTTGTCAACTGTCTTCTGGGATAGTCCCCTTTTCTTATTTTGTTTTCATTTTTCAGTTCTCTTTTGGTTCTGGCATTTTGTTCCATCATGCAGGAATTGGAATGCTTCGCATAACTTTGGTCTCTGGTACGGTGTTTATGGCATGGAAAACTTTAGAATCTATCTTTAGCGGTGGAGCCAGCCTAGTCCCTAAGGTTGTTTCGTAGGATGTGGCACGTTTTGAGAAGTCTCCATTGAGTGTTATCTTCGGGAGTTTGGTAATCAGTGAACGCAAGTAATATAAGGAACAAGTAATTAGACACACTGGGGATAGATTGGTTGTACTGATCGGTTGACCCAAGTCTAAAACTTTAAGAAATTCTTTCTAGGCCCAGAGTTTTATCCCCTCTTCAAATATCTAAGTATAGGTGGATGGGTGAAAGGAGTACCACCATTAAAATTAGCTAAGCTTAAGCTTAGTGGTGAAAGAAGTACTACCTTCCCCACCTAGGAACAAGCAAAATAACAAAAAAGGAAAAGCAGGATGAAACTCTGGTCTCCGGGAGAAGCGAGAAAATTAAGGACTGGTTCGACATAATTAGTGCCTCCTCTCTACTCGCAGAGGTCATTGGCTTGATTTCCTTCCAAAGCACACATGACACGACTGATGAAAAACTGTGGACTAATTCCCGTGTGGTTGGATTCTCTCAGATATGTTGCTCTTTGCCTATCTGACACTTAGGGAAGTGGCTTGTTCTAGTTTTGCTAACCAGAGATTCTATAGTTCTCAAATGTGCTAAGGCATTTGTCCCAGATAGTCGCCATTTGTTATACCATGCATCCCCGTCCCTACATTTTGTGTGCAAAGTGCTGGGTCCCCCCTTCTTCTTTCTTTCTTTTCCTTTTGTTTGTTTTTTCTTGCGGCTTTGCCTCGTCTGTTTTCCCTTTCATTTTCTTTCTCTAGGGTTTTCTTCCCCATTGTTGTGTTCTATTTTGTTTGGTTTTCACCTCTAGGACTCCGGTCCCAGAGGTCGTTCTTCATTGAGAACTGGACTCTAGACTCCGGACCTCGGGATCCTTTGCCACGATGTTTGAAATGATATCATCAAGGAGGATCCCTGGGCCCGGGGTCCGGGGGTTTGCTTGTCTGGGGATTTTCGGAAGGAGGTGGATTAACCTTCTTACCATGGCTATAAATAGAACTTATCTGTCACCTTCACATTTACCGCAATTAAAACTTCCAAGCACTCAGAGTGATTAACAAAGTGATTTCAAAGCAATTAACAAAGCAATTTGCAGAGAGTTAGTGATAATCAATGCTTAACAATTCCAGTCATTTTTAGGCAATTGTGAGTGTTTTGTAGTGGTGATTGTGATCGTCTGAAAAATCTATGACTTTTGCAGATCTCTCGTGGTAGTAACCCCTCCCTTTCCTCCACCTTCTACATTCTCAGGTTTGTTTTCCTATTCCCGCCTTTCTCTTTTTTCTAGTTTTGTTTTGTTTCATCATTTGTTTGCCTTGTCATCCCTCTATGCTATTTTCTGGTTCCACCACCCATTGGTGGGTCAGCTCTACAAGAGGGTTGTCCACCCTCTGTGCAGAAATGGTCTATTTGTAAACATGTGAATAGTTGTATATATGTTTCTGCCCTGTCTGGTTTTCTGCAGACATCCTTTCACGTTGTATATTTATGTATATATGTGTGTTTTTGTATATATTCTTTGTGTATCCCTCTATTTTTGGTGTTTACCCTTCAGCCTTCATGTATATCCTTATGTGTGGCTTGACAGGCTGGTCAAGTCACCTATGTTACTGGTTTTCTGCCTGTGAACTCGCTTCGGGGCAGAAAACCACCTATTTGAAACTCGGCTCTCAGCTAGTTTCAAACAGGCAGTTTTCTCTCTCTTCCATGAAGTCTGTCAGAACCTCATTTATGTCCCATGTGCACAATCAATTCCAGCCAAGTGGCCTTCACTTTTCGTGCATTCGGACAGTTGGCTCCACCGTCATCGCCATAACTTCCATTTAATACCTACGCACGTGGTGCCCATGTGGGCTTGATGACTTTCCTTTTTACACATCTTCACCAACAGTCACTTCTCCAGGCTCCAGGTCCCCTAACATCATCCATCCTGTGTCTTTACCAGGTGTGGTAAAAACCCCCTGACCTGGATGTTTAATAAAATCTTAATTTTATGATGCGTTTGCTTTTCAGTTATCTTTGCATGAAACTAACTTTTCAGGAAAAGCAAGCATCGCGATGGTAAGATCTCCAGACTCTGGGATATTTATTTTTATGAGTATGTTCTGATGACCACATTATCTCACAGGTTCCCAGAGCTCATTTTCCAAACATGTCTAAAGCATCCGCATCTTCTCCACCCAGAAGTCTAGAGCTACCTTCCGCTACAGAAGCCAGGGCAGCAGTAAAGTCCAAAATGGAGAAGGCCCTAGAGAAGATTCCCTTGACCATGAAATTTGTGTAGGACAATGTCATTATGGGCTCAAAGATCGAGTCTAAGGTCAAGCTGATAACCAACACCAGCATCAGAACATGGCCAGAGATGCAGGCCTTAGTGAAAAAAATGCATATCTAGCGATAGGCTGGAGATAAGCTGGCCATCAACGTCGGGGACTCTGGGATCCTCAAGGCAGCTTGTTTCCCATGCTTTGTGCAATCTCTAAAGCTCATTTTGACACTGGCCAATAACTATAATTCCTCTGTTTGGGCCGTTATGCTCGCGGCCGCAGAGCCAACTGGATACCCCACTCCTCTGGTGTCCCTCGACCCAGTCACATTCAAGGCAATCTTGGGAATCCCACAATTCAATAAGTCCTTGGTGGTTACAAGGACCGATGGCTTGGCTCAATTTACATAGCTGGAGGATGCTTACCGAACATATTTGAATACCCACTGGCTCAAGATCCCAAAGAGGGACCCAAAATGAATGATGATAGAAATTCCCCGCTCTAAATTCAAGGAGAGCATCCAGATGGGGATGATAGCATTGGCCCGGGTCTTTTGGCAGCCCTCCACCCAAGAGTTTTCTTAATGGATGTATTACTTCCTCCTAGGCATCCCCACCAAGGGAGGATACTTCGACTGGGTGACAATAATTTCAAACCACGTCGACTCCCAGTTTCGGCAGTTAAACAGGAAGAAGAAATTTTACATGTCTTCCTACGTTTTCTGGGGCCTAGCACAGTAGAGGCCCCATTCCCACGGCCTACTCATAGATGGCATGCTTGGGACTTTCCCGGGACAAAAGGCACCATGGGCCCATTTCCCACAGATTCAATGGGAGGCCAGCTTCCCCAGTTTTTGTTGGGTAAATGATGCGTTCGTTTATCATCATCTACTTGCACCCACCCGAGACTCCGGATACCGCCTGTCCTCAGAGGCAATGAATTTGGTCCATAGTTATGGGAATTACTATATTCAATTCCAATAGCACACCTTCATTAGGGTCACTGGCTTCTCCAGGAAACCCTACTAATTGCCCAAACATTGTGGGGACAAGATCGTACTCTTGGAGTACTGTAGGAAAATCATGGAGGTGCATGCCCTCTTTTCCATCAAAAAGATACCCAACATCCCATTCCCGATCACCTGTGGGAATGACACATGTAGCCTGGCCGCCGCAAAAGAGGCGGACAATGAACTGAAAAGTTACAACTTGCAGGAGTTTTATTTGGCACAAAAAAATTTTGATCCGCATGGCAAGGTTGCAACAGCACTGCCCCGGGCTTCAGAACCCCATCATATCCACATGGAGGACTTTTGGGCAGATTGCTAAGATGATGTAGACATGCGGAGTAGGCACTATGTCAGAATGATGGCCGGCATGATGCAGAAATTGAAGCTCTGGAAATTCCCAGCGGACTTCTCAGATGCCGCCCCCACCATCGATCCCCAGTACAAGGCAAAGGGGAGCGATACAAAGGCTCTTCCACCAATAAATTGGGATGCCCAAGAAGGGCCCACAATTGAGGAATTCACTTGAGAGATGGTCGAGTGAAGTCACACCTATTTTAAGAAGGTGTGCCCACAAAGTACCTGCCGAGCAGCCCAGCCAACACCAAAGTTAACTCTACAGCCAGTACTAAGGTTGACTCTGGGGGCCGGGAATTTTTCGCAGAGGATGGATAAAGGGAAAGAGATAGATACAACCCCTCCTACATAAGAATTCCCTATCACAGAGAAAATAAAATAGTCAGTGGCAGCCTTCTAGCAGATGAGAGAGCAATTAATAACATCGTTGGCCACTCCACCGCTTATGTCTGGACCCCTTTGTCCCTCCTCCTCCCCATCACTGGCAGCCTTGATGGTGAAGGCAATGGGGGTGGATCCCATGGAGGTGGCAGAAATAAGAGATGTGGGGCCACCTTTGGTCACCCGGAGAAAGAAGAAACTCATCACAAAGTCAAAGGTAGAGCCGGGGTTGGGAAGATCCCAACCCCAACAAGTGGAAATCCTCTCTTCCAGTTCCCTAGAGCCGGAGAAGGAAATAGAGCCCTCGGGAGTCCTGGCTAGTCCCCCTTTGCAAGAATAATTTGATGATATATTTGCAAATGATGAGTTTGAGAACCTGCAGGGGGACACTACGCAAACAGAGACAGAGGTCCCCGGGGCAGAACAAGAGGCTGCAAAACAACAAGATACTGAACATGAGTCTGCACAAGAACAGGAAAAGTAGGTGGAAGAAAAAGAGCCGAGGCTGGAGATTTCCTCTGGGGCTCAAGTGATGTGAGGTCTGGGAGTGGAACAACAAAAGAAAAGTGAACAAATGGCATCCGTTGGGGGAACCAGACCTTCGGGAATAACCGTAACCCCAGTTGTCACGTTCCAAGGGCCACTCCCAGGGGAAACCTTTGGGCAGGTGATTACCATGACCCAAACTCTAAATCTTGGCCCAATCCCTCCCCTACTGCCAATAGAGAAAGAGGCCCCAGAAGTAGAAGAAGAACAAGAAGAACAAGAAGAAGAGCAACATGAAGAAGAAATCCCCGAGGAAGCCTACCAAAGTCCAGATTAAGAAATAGATACAGAGGACAAGGCTAAGGAGATGGAGATCGATAAAGAAAATGTTGCTATGGAATAAGTGGATACAAGAAGAGGGACAGATGAGGTCCATGCCACTGAGGAGCAACAACAACAGGGAACTGGGGAAGAATCAAGGGAACAAATTTTTGTAGGAAGGCCGCCCCTACCACCTCAGTGGTTGATAGAGAGCAAGAAAAGAAAAGCTCAGTCCGCTCTCATGACTCCTCTCTCCCTGGCCAAAATGCTGGCCCAATTCTAGGCCCCGCCAAAGGCCAAGAAATCCCAGACACTTCATACTCTTCGAATTGGGCCGGGCGGAGAAACAGTTATCGTTGTGGCGACACCTCCCCTAGGCGCCGATGAAGCAACCGCGGACCCTAGAGACTATAATATTGTGGAGGTATCATTGGGGAAAAGGGGAAAGCAAGGTGAGGTAGACTTTCTAAAGGAGACAGTAAGGGTAGTTGAATCTCGTTACGAAAAGGAAGCCCAGAGGCTCAAAGAAGAAAAGGAAAAGAACACAAACCTTGTGGGGTTGCTCACTGAGCTGGCTCAACCCATCAATGTCGCTCCTCCAGAGGCCTCCACTTCTGAAGATCTATCATAGAGTGACATAGACTCCCTGCAAGTAATGAAGAAGAAAGCTCAAATAGTGGATGAGTGGGTCACCCTACAGATAGGAAACAACCAGCATTTTCTAGCATCCACCCTCCCAGATTTATATACGGCCCCGCAAGTCACTCACCAGGCGGAAACTCTTATTGACCTATGGGAGGGTGATGGCGAGAATCACCAGGCATGGAAGGTGGAGCTCGAAGAGCTCCTTACCCTAGGAGAAGATATGATTTTTGAATCTGGCATTCTAGGGGATGAATCATTCAATTTTGTGAGAACCCAGCACTCCATACTTGATCTCACATTGGAGGTAATCAAGCAACTGGTAGGGTCTCTGCAAGATAAGGTGAACGCTATGAAATATCCCTTCAATTTATACAAGTCCTTTGTAATAAATACTTTCGAGGCTGATCCCCTTAGCACAGATACACATACACCCAAAGAATCAGTTTTGGGGAGTTTTGATGAAATAGTGAAGTCTCGGTATCAATCTCCGGAGGGGATGGACGGGGCCAGATGGCAAAGTTAACTTGCATGATGCTTAGTGGTCATGACACGGCAAGGATGGCCAATGAGTTCAAAGAGAATGTTCCAGACCTAGGGGAACAAGTTGAAGTGGCCAAACACCGAAGGGCTAGCCTAAAAGATATTGATGTAGATGGCATCTCCCGCCTCCTCCAGGCTTTCAACGACAATAAGCAGCCTTGAGTTTTCTCTGGAAGCCAGGGAAAATTCAAGCATTGGGTATTCTTTATTATTTTGGGGACGTAAGTTCTAGGATCCCAGAGTCCCAGATCCAAAATTTTGTATTCTTTCAAGTGGTCCGTGTCCCGGTCCCTGAGGCCGACCGGTCACTTTTAGAGGCAGTTAATAAAAGTTGTCAAAGGGTGGTTGGCTATATCAAGGAGGCATCAGTTTAACAGTCAGCTTTCTGATAGGATGGTTTTCTCGAGGCACTGTTTGGAGGTACACCTGGCGCATTGGAGACAGGGTGCCACATTTCCCATTTATGAGGCATGTAGCCTCGATCCCCGAGGGACCTACTTTCTTCTATCTCCTTCCTGGCTCTCTTCTCGAGACCGATTCCTCCGCCTTGTATTCTTGTCTTATTCTTCTTATGTGATAGACCTATTCCATCTCAAGGTCTTTTTTAAGGTGGTGCAGGTAGTACCGGCCCCCAGATATTATATTTTATTGAAACATGATGTAAAATAGGGTTAGGGTTAGAAGTAGTTGTATAAATAGCCATACCGGCCTATTTCCAAGGGTCGACAAAATTGATGATTTTTCTGTCCAAAGTAATAGAAAGGGGATTTATCAGTTTGGTTGCAAAGCTCAATTCTCTTTTGTCCTGGTTTTCAATAGTTAGATGCTCCCCTGGAGCCACCATTGTATCACGCACCAGTGCTTGCTAGAAGAGATGTTAATGAAGAAGGAAGAATTCTTTTCAATGATGTTGTTGGCATTCCTACTTCTGAGTTAATTGTATTTTATGCTTTATGTTATTTATGTCTTCTACTCTGATGTGTTAAAGTAGATTAACGACCTCTTTTCCCTCGCTACTGATGAAATGCTAACTGATGGTTGTGTTTCTTCGGTATTTAGTGTAGTATGTCAGAGTATTATTGATGTTCTAAATTTTTAAGCATGACTATAGTTAGATGAAGTATTTCTAACCCCGCGGGATCTTTTTCCATTTTATTTGCTAAGTGTAGAATGTTAGGGGAAACCTTACTCTATTGAATCTTCAAAGGTAATGAGTTGAAGAAACCAGCTATCCCCCTTGAAAACAGTCAGTTCTCCCAACTGAGCCCTGCACCATCGTGACCCGACACCTAGGTGCTTGAATGCCCGAGGAACATAATTTCCCCGAACAGCCTTTGCAGGCGGAGTTGGCTGGTATCCCCGACACCCAGTGACAACTTATGACTGTTGGCGGACCTGGTCAGCAAAACCCTGTCAATAGGATCCTAAAAAAAATAAAAATGTGTGACCATGCTTTAAGGATTAGCTTCTTTTAATCCATAAAGGGAAAAGGTTTTTATATCTTTTGAAAACTATTTTGAATGTGCGTGTGTGCAAAAAAGTGAGTAGAGTGTATGCCCCCATGTTAGATTCATTGCTAACACTTTGACAGGAGCAATGGTTTTAACAGAAACATCAACAACTCTACAGATTATGTTTCCACTGCGATATGCCCCCAAAGGAAGACAAATCAAGGGAAATAAAACATAAACATACATAAGAACACAAAAGGGATCTACCTAATGTGGGGTCAGTATGAACATAAGATAACATGTGCATAGAAATATAATATTATAGCAAATGAATTGACATCATTCCCCAAAGAAAGTAGAACTACAATCACAAAGGAGGAAAGAAACTTAAGAATTACGAAGAGGAATCTTTTCAGACCACAATATGGAGACCAAAAAGAATAAGTGCTACCATGTCGCAGATCCACGAAGATTGTACAAGGAAAACAATTACAAACAATAGCACAAGTACAACATAACATGGAAAAATATATAGAAGAATGTAGATACATATGGAAGAATTGAACAAGAGTTATGATTCTATTATCACCTTATACCAACAGAGTAACAAGGATCGTATAAAAGAATCTAATAAAAATTTAGAAACACATTATGGGGGAAGCACATTACAACATATAAACACAAACAGGGCTATTATAAAAGATGAGCCAATCAAGCATGTTGTCAACCTTCCCCATCTTGGTTTATGTTATTCAGGGTAGGTAGGCAACTCGCAAGAGGGACTATATTTAATATAGTAGGAATGATAGCCAGTTCCAAACAAGGATCCTCTTGAGAATCACAATGCTCAATACTAGGTGTAATTGTTAATTGAGTTGATAGCATATGAGGTAAATCATTATCAAGATCAACGGTC
>MU227299.1:2072759-2093693 GCA_018584345.1 Thuja plicata
GAATCACAATGCTCAATACTAGGTGTAATTGTTAATTGAGTTGATAGCATATGAGGTAAATCATTATCAAGATCAACGGTCTCATATTCATCACTAAGATCAATAGGATCATTGAGAGTGTCCTCCTCATCAAGTTTGATTGAAATAGGATCTAATATGCGAATAGGATCATCATACTCATTTGTCTTAACATCATTAACATCCAATGCATCAGGCATAGGTTGATCAAAGGTAGGTAATGAATCTCAAATTATAGAAGCACGGGCTCTAGCATTATCTCTAGGCTTCTTACGATGTTCATTAGCATATTTGTTACGTTTAACTTTATTTGGTAAATGTTGAGAACTAGGATGAATAACAACAATTTCCTTCACAGGTTCTGTTGGAGGATTCTCAATAGGTTGTAATGGAAGAGTAGGAGTTTGATCAATTTTATTAGCAGCAATGGGCAAAGGAGGTATTGCAGGAGTAGGCAAAAGACCACGGTTGGAATCAATCTGAGGCATACTTAACTTAGCAATTTTGCGATGTTTGTAAGCTTGATATGAGCAAAAGAGATGATCAGGGTGAGAAGGACATGGGTTAGGTATTGAAGGCCAAATAAAATCAAGAGTAGCACAATATCTAGGCCTAGAAGGTTGAAAAAAACTATGATTAATTGTTTTGATTTCTCCATTATGAATGAACTTAAGACATTTATGAATGGGAGAAGTGATGGCATGCATAGAAGTTACCCAAGGTAAACCAAATTTGATTTGGAATTGATCAGAAGTAGGAATAATGATGAAGGTAGAATCTATAACTTTACCACCAAGTTCAACAGGTAAATTAATAGAACCAAGTGCAGGATAAAGAAAGCCATTACAAGTTTGAATTCATGCATCAGATGAGTCATAAAAATCACATTGTAAGCCTTTCATAAAAAAAAATTCCTCAGTAATGACATTGATTAAAGATCTGGGATCAACAAGACAACCATGAGTAGGTATCTTAGCAATCCCAGCATAGATATAAACGGGACCATCGGGAGGCTTAATTGTTTCAGAATCATCAAAGGTAATGTAAAGTTCCCTAGGTTGCTTATCCTTAGTTTGTTTTTGAGTTTTAGGTGGAATTGAAAGTTGAAGTGGAGGTGGAGGATCTTGAACAATAAGTTGAGATGGTGCAACACTCTCCACATGATTAATAATATCATTAAGATCATCCATCTTTGAAAAAACAATGTCTACAAAAGATGGTTGATCTATAGTATTAGTGTCATGTGTAGGTAAAGGATTGGTATAGATTTGAAGGTTTTGATTAGGAGGAGAAACAAATTTATCTCCATTACCATAAAAATTATCAAAAGACAAAGCTTTAGAGTCAATTAATTCTTGAATCTTATGCTTTAGGGAGTAACATTTTTCAGTGTCATGGCCATTCTGGCAATGGTATTTGCAGAAAGCTTTAGAATCAAAGGATTTTGAAGCTATCGTGGTAGGAAGAAGAGGTCGAATAGGAGGCAAAGTAATCGTACTCTCACTTAACAACCTGCTCATTATAGAATGCAAAGTTTCAGAGAGAGGAGTAAACTTATGATTCATACGGAAAGTAGTGGATGTAGGAGCATTATTAGATGTAGCCGCAACTTTATCAGCAACCGTATTCGTATGTTTATTAATCTTGACATAGTTGTTAGGTTTCTAAAACTTATGAGGATTAGGAGCATTGTCACCCTTATCAACTGGAACAAGAGCCATTGGAGTGTTTCTCTCAAATTGACTCACTTGTAATTGATAATGGTGAAGTGCTTGTCACAATTGCTTAAATGAGGTAAATTTAGTAAGAAGATTTTTATCCCTAATATCTTTTTGTAAATTTGAAATAAACATATGTTGAATATCAATATCAGGAACAATATGAGAAATCTGAGCATGCAAATGCTTAAATATACCAATAAAATCTATCAATTTTTCCTAAGTATTTTCTTTACAATATATTAAATTAGATAAGGACACTTGCGGTCCAATGTTATTTTGAAATTGTGGAATGAATGAATTAGCAAGTTTAGGAAAAGAATCAATGGAATAGGGAGGTAAGGAACCATACCATTGTAAAGCTTTATCTCAAAAGGTTCTAGCAAACAACTTAGCTAAAATCCTATGGTCATGAGCATAATCACTACAAAGGATTTGAAATGTTTTAACATGAGTAACAGGATCACCTTTGCCATTATAGTTCTCAGGATGAGGCATATCATCTTGCTGTGGGATATTAGCACGAATGATGTCTAGGGATAAAGGACTACCCATATTACATGTAGGAATGCTAAATTTAGATTGAGTTAAAGATGAAAGTTTTTGTTGTAAAGATGACACAGTTTGAGCCAAACTAATAATTCTAGAATCATTAGAGGAAACAGGTGGCATAGCATTATTAGGAACACTAGGAAAAGTGTAAGAAGAAGAAAGAATAGAAGACACAATTGGTGGACCATTAGGAACCACAGTTGGAAGAGGATTAGTATAAGTAAAAGGTACACTATGATATGAAGGTTGTGAAGTAGGTAAAAATACCGGTTGAGCACTCACAAAAATAGGTGCACTTGGGAGAGAAGTTGTTATCAAAGGAGGAGTGTAAGTAGGAATACTAGGTAAAAGAATAGAAGAAGGTCCTATACTAGTTACAATAGGTGTGACCCCTAACTCTTGAGCTTCTTGAGCTAAAGGCTTAACACTCAAATTCATAAGGTGAGTAATAATACGCAAGAAATTAATACCTTGATCATTATCATGGAGAAATTTTTTAACAGCTTTTATGGCTTCGATAGAATCTTGATTATGGTTTTCTTGGATTAGCCAATTTCCCATTTTATCAAGTTCGGTTGAAAGATTTTGCACTTGTTCAGGAGGAACCCTTAAAGTGTCATCTTCATCATGAGATGAGTTAGAAGAGTTGTGCTCCATGGAAGGATTGGAATCATGAGTTATTAAATTGTCATCGGGGATCCTAAGAAAAGGAGAGGAAGACTCGGGATCAAAGGAACCCATAAGTCGATGGCTTCTTCTAACCAGGATACTATAAGTAGGACTAGATATGATAAATCTCATACACAAATACAATGCAAATGAACTAACACAAAATTTTGATCTATTGAATTGAAATGCAATTTTGAAAGAACATGCAAGATCTAGCATAAACAATGTAAATCTAACACCAAAAAGAAAGAGTTGTGTATCGCGGGTTGACCAAAATGTAAGATAAAATAAATGGTTTGTTTATGGTTTGATGTTAAGTGTTAAAATGTAAAGAGATTGAATATTCTATCTTACAAAAATGTAAAGGGGGATGGAATTAGAGATGTGTTTATTATTCTTTGATTTTCCTAGATTGTATTAACCTTAATTGAATTATATTGATTAAGTATTGCAATCGTGATTAGGGAGAAGATAAGATGTTCTTTTTTTACCCTCAAATGCACAAATGGGAGATCCAAGTTGATCAACCAAGGAGAAGGGTTAATGCACAAATGAATCAACTATTTGGAAAGGAGAATAATAAAGGAAATACCTTAAATTCTGTTAATTATATGTATAGAAATGATATATGACTGTAATCGAAGATATAGGAGAAATGCACTAACCTTGAAATATTGTAGATCAAAGAATATTGTTCTCTGAGGTCTGTAAACTATTTCTGCAAAAAATGACAGTTGATATCGAATCAAAACGCAAAGACGAACAAAACCCAAAAATAATTTTCTGTTTCGATGTCATCTTATGAAAAAGGTCAACCTTGACCCACAAATGTCAACCCTGACCCAATAATGTTGACCCTGACATACACAAATCTGAAAGTGACTTTGTTCACGGATCCTGAAAGTTTTCTGAAAAGGGTATCCAGATTTGGGTTTAAATCCACTGTTCTGTACCTATACCTTCAAGAAAAAGGAGATTTCTTGTTGTGGGGGAGGGGTTTGCCTTGGTCAAACCCCAATTTTTGAATTAACCTTAAATATATGTAATTGAAATTGCAAAAATGGACAAAGTAAATGCATAAATTCACCTTGCTTGAAAAATTCCTTGTGGCGGATTTGAATCCTTGAATCCACAAGTATGTTTGAAATGTAGAATATAGAAAGGTAGGATGTCTCCAATCTCTTTCTTGTAGATCTTCAACACCAAGTCTTGAATGGGTTCATGAATTTGGAATAGGCTTGGAAGAAGCTGGATGGAGAGATCACCAAAAGGGCACCTTGTAGCTTCAATCCTTCAATGGCCTCCAATGGATCTCCTTCATGAAAATGGTTACTTGAATGGATGAATGCTTGCTTGAAATATTTCTTGATTTCTTGCTTGAACTTCACTTGATAATTATTGATCTCAATTAGGAATGCTTGATGCTTGATTAGAAGACTTCTTTTGCTTGATCATGGTTAGAGAAAATGAGAGAGAAAGCTTCCCTTTTATATGGAATTAGGGAAAAATCTCCTAAGGAGTCCTACATAGGAGGATTAAATTCCAATTAAAGAATTTACCCTTAGGAGAGGACCTATATTAAATATAATTTAGGAATCAACACTTCGGAACCTGAAACAGCTGACCTGGAAGTGGGAAATACTTTTTGCAAAGGCTAACTTCCTGAAACTGCAAGACCCTGGGATCTGAATCTTGGGTCAAGGTTGAGGTCGACCCTAACCTAGATCAAGGTTGAGGTTGACATAGACCTAAAATGTTGACCTTGACCTTGAAGCCCAAAATCACCAATTTGCAGTCCAGAATGCAAAAATCAACCCAAACAGGAGTGGAAAGAGGAACAAAATAGGGAGGAAGCCATGTCAAGATCAGGAACCCATTCAAGGCACTTTCCATGACCCCAAACTACTTAATCGAAAGGCTAAAGATGTCTACAATTGAAGTGCTTCCATTTTCTGACTATAAACTACCATAATCCAAATCTGATTTCCAGGAGTCCATGTCATACTCCCTTAATCATTGCTACTATCCAACTGCTCTGTATCGATGTTCTACTGCAGTCTATCTGTCTTCAATTCTTTCTAACTTGTCATATAAATTACCAAAACCAAATCGATCTTAGGTGGACGTCACACATGCCCCATACTGTCTTCCTCTAAGCTCGCATGTCATAACTCATCGATCTGGATCTTCGATACCCAAAATAATTTTGTATCTCTGCTTCTATACTTAGTCAATTTTTGAATCAGCAAAACTTATATTTAGAACAATCAATCTATAAACTAGATGTGTTTCCATAAATGACAACCAAAAATTGAATCACATTACACAAAATTGATCACTTTCCAACATACATATTATCAATCATGAATCAAAATAAAAAGTGAGATCTCTCACAAGCTAGCCTAGATAAGCCTTTTTATTAAACATCATGATATTATTTGAGACACCATTAATAATTATTTTATCATATTTTCTCCTTTGTGAGAGAAATATCATTGTATGTCACAAAAAACTAAGCCAACTCAAACCGGATTCACTTTTGACGATCCATAAAAAAATTAAGCCAACTAACAGGATGGTAATGAGCAAAACGTTTTCAAGTATTTTTATGGTATTAAATTAAATTAATTTATATTTTTATGTTTTAATTAGATCAATTGAGAAAGGGCCCAAACCAAACATAGAAAAAACAACATCAAGTCATAAGATAGTTCCAAATGAATTCACAAGTAGTGAAATAAACTAGCAGAAAATTAAACAACAACTTGAGCTAGCAACAAAAACAACTAGAGTCCATAAACAACACACAAGAAACTAAATAGAAAGGACATTAATCCCCTTCCAATCCTCATTAAGTTCCTTTAGACTATCCAGAAAGGAATTATTTCTAGGCTGATGTAGAACCACATTAGGAGAAGGTACCTTTTTCACAGGCTAAGTATCAACCATCATATCATCTATGTGCTTCATTAATTCCCTCTTGTATTCTAGTTCATCCTAGACAGTTTTGAAAGAAGAAGTCATTTTATCAATCACCCGCTTCTTAAAATAAGCCACATCCTCCAGGTTTTTATTCCGTTAGTTTTGACTCTCTTACATTTTCCAAATACTAAAGGATCTCTTATTTTTCCTCATTTGAGAGAATGAGGGCCTTCAACTCATGAATTTGTTCCTCCATGATACCCCAATCATCCAATTTTTACACTAGTTCATCAATAACTTCCCAAACATTGTCATCTATACTAGTACAAGTCCAATACCTCACTTTGGTTTTAGCCTCCACAAAAGCCTCTAACTTATTGGTTTTCTTTTTGTTTGTCCTTAATTTAGAAATTAAACATTAGAAGAAAAGGAACTCATTTCCCTTTCTATTTTAGGCATACTACCAATGATCTAACTAACCCTAAAGAGAATTTGAACAATAAATATAAATCTCCACAAAACTACTAAAAGAAACACACTACTTCCAAAAAAACATTGTGAGAGAATGGAAATAGGATTTCTTGATCTGCATTAGTCACCTCTCTATTAGACTCAAAAATTTACACCTCTATATAAATATTTATGTTCACTCTTTCCATTATAAGCATCAATAATGTTGGCCATGATAATATAAGCATTATCAACACAAAGTTATTGATAAAGGTAAAAGAAGGTTTTGAAGGCATTTGTAACCCTATTAAATAATATAGAATTATATATATAATAGTCTACACCATCTGAGAGATACCAAGTTAAAAAAAAAAAAGAACCAAAAAAGCTACCATAAAGATAAAGAAATTAAAGGTAGCTAAAACGCCACTAAACATATAGAAAAAAGAAAACTAAATAGGGAAAGAAAAAAGGAAAGAAAAAGACCAAGCTAGGTACTTCAGAACCTTAGAAACTTTTTCCTCCAACTTTTTCATATCTAGAGCAGTCTTCTTTAGGTCCATAAGCTTCACAAAGGAATTTTCATCCTTTCTTGTATAGTTACCTCTGGTCTTCCTAATAGGCCAAAAAAATTTCTAACCCTTATCCTAAGCCAACTCTACGATGTTATTTTCCTAGCTCTCTTTTCCAAGGATCTTGACCAGCCTTTTCATAACTTCTATTGTATTTTTAATACTCTTATGTCCCAGGTTCATGGCCAACTGAATAACCTCCTTAAGACTGGTAATCTTCTCCTCAAGCTGAGACTATTCCCTTTTCATCTTATCCACGACATCCACTATCTTCTTAAGGAAATCTACCACTGGATTATTCTCTTCTATTATCCATAAATTCTATCTAGCACCATAAAAAGTACTATCCTTTCCCACCACCTTAGAATCCATAATTTCAAGTTTCCTTCTAATAACTCTTCATTTAATCTTCATCTCCTTGGTCTACTAGAAAATCTATTTGACAAGAGAAAAGGACTCAATTAGATGGTCCTTAGAAAGACCCAACACATCACTATAATCTCTAGATCCAATCTTAAGATGATGATAGCCAACATTTAACTCCTTACAAGACACAACATCCATATTCAAAGGCACCACAAGGAAAAGGAATACATTATCAACATTAATTCAGTCATATTAAGCACAAATAATAAATGTGATCTATCCTAGGAGATAAAGGAAATAAAAATATATCATAAGATATCTTCCTAAACTGATATAATTTAGATATAAACATCACAACATTATCCAAATTTGATGCCAAAGGTAGCATGTACAAAAAATTTAAAATAGGTTATTGGTCAGTCCATAAGTGCTCTTCCAATCATATAACACCATCTAAAGCACGAAACCTAATCATAAGCCTATTTATTGTTTACTTATCCTATATATGTACCAATAATACTCAAATCTAGAAACCACAAATAGATGAGACAACGAGTTGCCAACACAAACAAAAATGTGGTACTTGTGACTACAAAACTTCACTCATGGAGAAAATCATCAAAATATATCTAAAACAAAATCTACAAAAACTATTTACCATGCCAACCAAACCACATACACTGAAATTGAAATGAAGAAGAATGAAAATAATTCTCCTAGCTTGTCCAATCCTTCCTGAGAACTAGTCTTGTTATCAGTCAAACAATGCATCTTTGAAAATGATCAGTTGGGAACTTGAAAACATGATTGTGAAATATATATATAATACAATAATTATAACTAGAACCACATTTCATCATCATCTCATGTAGAAAAATGTAGATAATTCTCCCATAAGATCTTCAAATACTCTTTCTTGTATATATTCCTACTTTTCATACTTCTCTATTCTAGAAATACTACAAAAAGTCATATCAAAAGCATTAGAACCTTAAAACTCTAAACTATTCTTTACCAATCATTGAACACTTAATATTTTTGAAATATTCTTCATCAATCAATGTCACGTCATCAAGAAATTTTTTCCTCATCAAGCTAACATCAATGCCATACTAGAGGATGAAATCAATAAACATATAGATCATAGTGCTAAAAATATCCCCCTTGATCATTAATGGCAACACGAATAACAACAAAAATGAAGAAACCTTTTCAAACTTCCCTCTCCACCTTTTAGATCATGAAAAAAGGGAGCACAAATTTCTCTACCTTTGATTCTGCAAGAAGCAACCCATATTTATTCTGAAAGTCCCCCTTTCATGGAAAATTATTCTCTCTAGTCTATTTCTCCAACCTTTCACCTATATTACTCTCCATGATAGTAGTCATAGCTTTAATGCAAGAGATAAATTATATACAATTATTCTCCCTCTAGAAATGTGTACTCTTATGAATCTAATTTAGAAAAGGTGGTAACCTCTAATTTCTTTCTATGATGCTTGAATGTATCCTTACCCAAGATTTAGTAAAAATATATAAATTATTACCTTGGTTGGCACATATTCTAACATCACTTATTTCTTGACAACTTTATCCCTCAATAAATGATACCCAATAGAGATATGTTTTATCTTTGAATGCATAAATCGATTCTTGGAGACACTAATAGAACTTATGCTATCATACATTATTGCAAATGCTTCATCAAAAAATATTTTCACATGCTTACGTGTCTTCTTCATTTAAAAATTATTTGAGTACAAAAAGATGTTGCAGCAGTCTATTTTGCTTCTATAGTAGATAGAGAAACTAAATCATGTCTATTGCTAGTCCAAGAGACCATCTATCTCCTAAAAAGAACCTCTAGTACTTATTATTCATCTACATATCCTACCCATACAAGATCAATAAAAGATATCAATGAGAAAGATCCATCTCTTATGTACTATTGGCCAAGCTCTAAAGTACCTTTTAGGTATCTAAATATATTTTGCACCACCACTTCATGAGATTGTCTTGTATTTTCTTCGTATATGGAACCTAAACACATTTCATACATAATATATAATCTTTAAGCTATTAAGTGTAGTAGTTTAGGAATCATAGATTTGTAGAAAGTCTTGTAACTCATCACCTTGCTCAACCAATAACAACTAACCATGGGAGTTGTCATTGTTGGAAATAATGGGAAGTGTGTACTGAGAGGGGAGGGGTGAATCACTACCTTTAAAATTTTTATATCTTTTAAACATTATCCATTGCGTAATGAATTGTGTAACCAACCATCTGTTTTATAATATCTTTGTGTAAGATATATCAATTCTTAAACTTTAAAAAACATGTAAACATTCATGAAAGTAATTGACACATAACACAAGTTATGGTAACATAGAAAACCCATGTTAGAAGGTAAAAACTACGATGGGGATGGCACCCACAAGAACATCACTATCTGCATATTGGAAGGGGCTGGTTAAGGCTTACAATTTGATCACTTATGATGATCTACCCTATTAAGAGTATTATGTGGAGACTGGTTAAAGTCTACTATGTTAAGAGATTTAGCAACACTATTTAGTGTGCACTCGGTTAAGAGATTTATAATAGGATTCTTAAATCCACCTTTCATGAAAGGATTTCTACTATTTGCTACACTTGTTAGAATACAAACAAAAATACTCATTGACTTGAGTGTGTGCAATCTAACAATTGTTGATTACAAATCCATTACAAATAAAATGTACAAATGTATCACCTAATGTGCTTGATTAATACCTCTATTGCTCGGTAGCTTGTGTTCTTGGTTCTTGATAACCAAATTCATCTTTTGTTCTTCTAATTCGTAAAAATATCAGTCTGATTCACAGATGTCCTCATTGGCTACAATAATCCTCTCATCCTTCTCAAATGAATGATTACATTTTCTACTTATAACATATATTGATCTAATTAAGTTTCACGTATTACAACTTAACTCTATGATCAAAGGTTTACAACTTGACCTTGATCTCCTAGTTTGCATGTTTTTAATCTATTAGACTGATTAAAATAATTACAATAACGTTTCTTGTTCCTCAAGAAATAGATTTAAAACAAAAAAAAACTCTATAAATAGAATATAGTTTTTTTTATCTAACATGGAAGTTAGATCCACTTTTCTCAGGATATAACTGATTTTCAGTGTCTTATGCTCGGTTTGCTCTAAAATTAGTTTGACTATCTTTCAGTGTTCCTTTGTTGAACTGTTTGTTGTGTTCCTCTCTTGTTTGTTCTCTCAGTTTGCATGGTATTCTACTCACCGGGTTCCACTGTCAGTTTACTCCTATCGGGTTCTACTTTATCATGTTCGGGTTGCACTTTTGGTTTATACTTCAAAACTATTTCGTCAGGTTTCTCCTTGCTTAGCACTTTCAATCTGAACTGAAAATGACTTTCGGTGTAGTGTAACTGATGATTTAAATCAACTGTTTTCAATTTGCATACTAATGGAAAAACTTATATCAGTAGTTTAGGAATCATAGATTTGTAGAAAGTCTTGGGACTCATCACATTGCTCAACTAATAACAACTAACTATGGGAGTTGTCATTGATTTAAAATACTTTAATATGAACTTATTCACCATTTATTTGATGTATTTAGTCTAAGAAAGAAAATTATCATCTTCCTTCAGCATGATGAAGATAAAGACAAAATAATGTCACTATGAACATTGATATTTCAATTTCTTTCTTCATTTCTTCAATAAACTTCTTACAAGCATTGTCATCACCTTCAAATATGATATCATCAATATATACTGTTACTACTAGAACCTTATCATTTTAAATTTTAAAATAAATATTACCATCTCTCATACCTTGTTGAATTTCTTTTTGTAGAAAATATTTGTCTATTCTAACTTACCAAGCTCTAGGGGCATGCTTAAGTGCATATGATACCTTCTTGAGTCTACAAACTATATCTAGATTTTTTGATAGTTTGACACCATCTGGTATTTCTATGTTGGTTTCTTCTTCATGTTATCCACTAATAAATGAATACTTAATATCCATCTGATAAATATTAAATGTTTTGTCTACAACAAAAGCCAAGAGATCAAGAATCTAAACCTCAAGTACCATTTGATTGTTGCTAAGATGGACTTTCTACAGACTCAGCTAGAATCTGGCCCTAAAACTATGGTGGACAAGGTTACTAATGATGAGGACAATAATGTGCAGCAGTTACAAGCTAGAATGGAAACCATGGAGAATACCATGAAAAAACATATGCAATCCTAAAACAATTTTATGGGTTCGACCATGGATTGCTTCCTGACCATTAAGGCAGAGCTAGATACTGGGTCCCCAAGTAAAAAAATAGAGGATATCACAGAGAACCTGGAAGATGATGGCCTCGGAAAACACAATAGATCTGCAAGAAAGAAGAAAATTCATGAAGGGATCCAGGAACTCTCAGAGTTCAATGCAGCGATAAAGAAGATATCTGAAGCGAAGCAGGAAGCCGTTGAGGCTTGCAAGGAGCTTGTCTAGGGCTCTGGTTTCTGGTACTGGTGGTTTGTCTTTCTTGTTGGTCTCTGGCTTTTGGTTTTTTGTTGTTAGTTCTGGCTTTAGCGTATTGGTTTCCAGTCCTGTTTCTTTTCAGAGTGCTTAAATATTAAATATTTTATTCTAGCTTGTAAGGGGTTTTGGGTCCCCATTGAAAACCTATTTTTCCCTACAATAAAAAACAAAAGCCAAGAATATTCTAGTAGATTCTAATCAAGTTACCACAACAATTTTTTCTTCAACATCAATTCCTTCAACCTGAGTATGACCTTTATATAATAGTCTTATTTTTGGGTAACTTGTCTATCTTCATTTAGATTTTTTTAGAATACCCACTTAGTTCCAATTATATTTTTGTTCATTGGCCTAGATACCAGGTGCCATGTCTAATTCTTATGTATCTGATCGAGTTCTTCTTCCACATATTTTATCCAGCATTCATCTTGTCTGGCTTTTGCATAATTTTTCAATTTTGTTGTATAAACAAAATTATTTTATTGCTCACATATCCTAGCAAATCTTCTCCTTTCTTGAATGTCTTTATCCTTGTCTCCAATAATTTGTTCCTATGAATTATCTCTTTGTACATACTTTACAGGTATCATTGGATTTTATTTGGTTCCTTTATGTTCATCGTTTGATTGTTTATTATTATTGACTAGAGCTTTTCTTTCTTCTGCAAGAGTGATATGAACCTCTTCTAATTCAATTTAATGTTTGAACAGTCTCATCCCATACTTCATTGACCTTTATACTTTCACTTTCCACCACTTTCATCACTCTCATATTATACCACTATTATGAATTGAATGTAGTAGATTATCCCAAAAGGACACATTTGTTTGACATTGCATGAAATTCTCTAAGATTTTCTTTATCTCTTATGATATAGCATTTGCTTCCAAAGATTCTAAAATATATGATAGGTGGTGATTTACTAAACCCTAGCTCATAGGGAGTCTTTCTATAATTTACTCTACTCTATCACCTATGTAGGGTAACTTACCATATAGGTTCTCCATTGTGTATGTTTCCATATCTCGACTTCATTGAATAATGATCAGTAGGCTTTTGTAGTCATTTTCCTCATCACTTTACGGACCATCTCATTGTTTTCAAGGGATCCTCTAATGAGTTGACAATTTCATTTAGGTGATATAGGTAACCTTGAATGTTCTTATCCTTTAACATTTTTAGTGTCTCAAACCTGTGCTTTAGATTTTGCAACTTGATCTGCTTGATTTTTTTTTTTCTTTCATAAATACTACCAAGCTTATCCCATACATAAAATACAGATTTGTAAACTATGACATTTAACAACTTCGTATTACTTAGACTATTAATAATTGCATTTATTGTCTTTGCATTGTTCTCATGTGCTTTAATCTCTTCTTATTTGATAAGAATACTTGTAAATAGATAAAAGCATCTATTTTATATTTCTAGAAAATATGACGGTCAAAAGTGTCTATATTAAAAAGACTATTCAACCAACATGATGACCTTTTTTTTTCGATATTTATTAATTAAGTAAAAAATTTGTATTTTTGCAACGATATGTCAGATGACAGCTATTCTACCATCGACTGAATAGACATTGCCCAAAAAATGAAGATCTTAGAGTAAATATAATTGACCAAATTCACCACACGACTAATCCCTGTCCCCTAGCATTGTCTTTGTATATTTTATATCGATTAACTTAGAACGAAATAGTTGTGGACTTCAATTCGTAAGAAAGGTAAATCCAGATATCATAAGCGTCATGGGTAAAATTTATCTCCCCCCTCAACCGTTGTGCCTCTGCGACCTGCTGCTCCTCCCCAATCCAACCAATTTTTTTTCATTTTCTCTCAATAACTAGAACAACTCCGAAGAAAAGCTTCATAATATTCCAGAATTCTTAGCTCGACGCTTGGGATTCCATTGCCCTTAATTCACAATACATTTCGTATCGGCATTTTGTAAATGATGGATGTGGGTGCCTAATATTGGCTTCATAATTTGTTCAAGAGAAAAGAATCAGCTAGGCAGAAAGTGGTCATTCATGGACCCAGATCAAAATGGTCAACCGCCATGAAATATACTTGGAATCTTTCGCATGTTTTGCATAAAACTTCCACGCCTGTCAAGACGGATTATATGGGTTCCGCAGCTATTGTTTACATGGATTGAATCGTTTCAAGCTTATCTTCCTCCTCCTTCAATACTAAGGATTTACATTCTGGTCTTCGTCACTGGCTTATTAGCTGCTATACAGCTTTTTCTACATCCCACCAATCTAGGTTATCGTTTAGGATTCGTTTAATGCTTCGTCCTCTGCTTGATTTTACTCCAGATTGAAGAGGATGCTGATGTACAAGACAACCTTCCATAGTAAATTTCTTACCACGCAGAGAATTAGAAAAATAGTGCCTCTAAACCAAAGGCCTCTTATACATTTGTCTCCAATGTTTAATGTCCTACATAGAAGTTTGACAATCGGCTGTGTTATAATGTAAAAATCTGAAATGTAAATATAGCCTATCATTAATGTGGAGATCCAGTAATAAATCTCCCTCTTCACCATTAAAGTATATTTTTTCGTTTGATGATCTATTTTAAATATACCTATGAAAAAATTTAATTCATGGAACTATGTTTGAGTAGAGGTAAAGGTTTGACATCTAAAATAATATTTACACAAGATTATGCCAATAGTTATAAACTTAAATAAAATAAGTCTGAAAATAATTGTGAATTGTAAACACTAGGTTAAATAAACTTTGTCTTATATTTTGAGGTGCATGTGAATCATAAAAGAGATATTTATTTCAAGCTCTATGATCATTTATAAAATAATGCACAAAAAGTAACTCTTCTCACTTGCAAGGATATATGGTCTACACAGTGTAATGAAGCCATCTAAATCTTTGTGTGTGTTCCTTATTTTGCATGTCAACTCCAAAGGAGCTTTTTAGAAGTGTAGTAAGTAGTTTATGTTATGCATGTAATAATAAGTACAACTATGCAAGATATGTCTATCTAAAAGGACCAGCAGAAAGAGGGAGATAACAATGTTAAAGTATTATTCTTTCTAGTGTGATGGTAGTAGAGGTGTATTTCACTTTAGGCACAACCATGGAACATGATCGATATTCATATAGGAATGGAAATAGATCTTTTAGATGTAGCTATGTCTAATCACATCCAACCATTACATAAGAGTGTTACTGATAGATTATTCCCTTAGTTCATTGGTTTCATCCCTTGTTTTCAAGGAATTCCATTAGTAAGAAACATAATCCTTAAATAATAAATATAATACAATTGTTAAAGCACATGGATCATGCAATGTAATAACATTCCTAGAACTCTTATAATAAATATTCGATACACATCGAATGAATAGTGTAGACATAATAAAGACTAGAATTAATCACTAAGGTACATAAATTTACCCCAACCATAGCAAAATAGGAAAAATAAAGTAATACTAAAAGGTGGGATAAACTTACATGTCAATGCATATCTTTTCTCTAAATCAAATAGCCCTAATGGATCTAGGAACATAATGAATCATGTTGTTAGGAAATATATGTCAACTATGATCTTAACCTTAAGAACATAATGAATCATGTTGCTAGGAAATGTATGTCAACTATGATCTTAACCTTAAGATTACAAATAGTAAAATTTTAGAGTAGATTGTAAAACTAAAATTCACAGATAATATTTTCACTATAGTAGAAACAATATATTATAGGTTGTTTTCCCCACTATATTAGAAAATCTAATGTTGTGGTCTTTAGATGTTTTATCATCATAATTAAGATATTAAAATACATAAAAAACATAAACGAGATATATGAGGGATACAATAGTGGAGCCACTTATAAAACATGTTTTTGAATAAAGAGAAACTAGTTTTGAACATACCAAAAACACTTAATACAACAAAAAGAAAAACTAAAAGTTGTAGTCATTGACCATCAACATTTAAATTGCCATAGAACAAAAGCACAAAAAAAGGGCAACCAAGCCCCAAAATACTTACAGACTATTTACCACACTATCACTCTTTTGAAAAATCTCATCTTTAATAATATGGAACTTCTTGATGATACTGTCAATTGGCGTAATTTCCTTAACTTTTCTTCTCAATATGGTCACAGGTTCAGGCATTGTAGCCATCTCTTTCTCCTTCCTAGTAAACCCTTTATCCTTGCAAGGCATTTTTCCTTCTTCACAACACATTTTCTATAAATTTAACTCTTATAGCCAATTTCAAACATGCGGAGGGAGAAGAAGAGTTTTTTTTAGACATGAGTTGTAGAGCCTCCACCTACTCATTTAACTTTTTGAGGCCCTTGGTGGTGTTATTCCTATCTATTTTGCTAACAATAATAATAGCATTTAATTTTTCCTAAATCCATTTCATGGAATTCTTCCCCTTTTGAATGTGTTGCTCATGATCTTCTTTAAGATCTTTAATGCCCTTGGCTAAATCTTGAATGTACTATCCATGATACAATCAACACTCTTCCTGGGGCATCAACATCATAGCTCTTTCCTTAAAGCATTAATTTATGTGATTATCCACATATATAGGGCATTCTAACTTTCTATCACATATTTGACATTTTTGTTAATAATATGGTTCTCATAGTCTCCATTCATTGAATGTCTGACATGACATATGTGTCATCCAAATCTACAACAAAGAAATCATCTGTCACTGTGTAGCTCCCCATGGTAATGCTCAACTATGAACATCATGAGTGCAAGGTAGTAAATTTTGTCCTGCCACCTTGACCTAAAAAATTTCATGCTCCACCATGCATAAATCCCTCTTGGTGGCAAGTTGTGAATTAATGAAATTTAGTGTTTCCCTGTTATCAAACATGACTATAACTTACTCCCTCTAAAGTGTACCATGGAACCAAAATAGGCTACATCCCATAGTCACAAAAAGTGTAGTAATAGAACCTCCGTTTTGGACAAGTGTAGGGATCCTCACCACATTATTAGTCTCTTTCTCTTTCACTTTGGGTTCCTTTATTTATTCCTTTTTGTTAGGTAATACCTTAGTCTAATGAATATTCACCTTTCCAAGATAATGGTGACCTAATTCTCAAGGCTGCTTGCAAATGAAACAAAGCTTCTTCCTCCAGAGATCTAGATGAGTGTCGCATCCATCAAAGGTTTTATTTTAAATGTCTACTTTTCCTTTTCATCTTATGCGAGATGCAATTTTGAATGCATATGAATCTTTGGAGGATTGTACGGGGTATCCATGTCACGTTTATTCTTAATTATTTTTGTGAGTGTATTTGGGTTGAAAACTTTGAGCCAATCCTTGAGGGGTTCCACTAATCCATCCATAAATATCACCACAAGTCTCCTCTTAGAAGTGTTGGTGACCTAAACTAAGATCCTTTGGAATTTTGAGATGTAATCATCCACCAGACCAATTCAGGAAGTAATAAATCCGAAAAATGGTTGTTGTAATATGGTTGGAACTGTTTGGTTCACGCGGAAGATGAGTGATAAGATGTATTTTTTGTGTTTGGTTCCTGGAATTGGAATTGGAACAAGATTTTTTTTAATTTTTAACCCTAGGCACTTGGGCGAACAGAGGGGATTCCATAAAAGTCTAAAACTAGTGGTATAAAAAAAACTGCAAATAAGGGCAAATACAATATGTGGACCTTCGCACAAGGGCAAACACGAGCAAATGGACTTGAAAAGTTATAAAAATTGATTAACACGAGCAAATGGACCCAAAGAGTTTATAAAATTTAATTTTTAAAAAACAGATTTCCAATTCCACCTTTTGAGGTGGAAGATTCATATGCTCATTGTAGACCAAAATTAGAATTTGGAAAATCCAATTCCATATTTCATTTTTTTAAAACAAACTTCGAATTTGGAAATTTCAGTATTTGAATTTCCCAATTCCAACCCAATTCCAACAACCAAATAGAATAAGATTAAAATGTTTCTGAATATACTCTCATCCTTCCAAATTATCCCGTCAACATACTTTCTTTGACTTTTTCTTGCAACTATTTTTTTATTCTCTCCCTTGTGCAATTTTTTTTTCTAAGAACTCCCTGCTTAACACTACCTCTGATCAAGATGGCATTTTAGATTCTGTCAGACCGTGGCGGTCAGCAAGTTGAATTACGCTTGTCCAGAGTGTAGGAAACGTCTATGCAGCAGACTAAAACGTATTTCTTACCAAGGGGGACACTTAGTTTTTTTTTCAACTTTTTTTCAACTTCCTTATTATGTTTTACGTTTTAGTCTGCTATTTAGCCAATACCTCCTTCAAGCGCGTATGGTAAGGTACACATATGGTACAATCTACAAGTATGACCTTTTTCGTTAAACCGTAAAGTAATGTGAATGATCCAATTATAGATATGATGTAAATAGTGTTCACTAAAGAATCTGAATTATATCGTCAAACCCTTTACCAATAATGCTATCATAGATAAAGGAATGAATCATCGTTAGAAACTACACACCATCAGTATGATTGAATAGCCAAGAACAAGATATTTGTATTTTTAGATGATAAGGATATAGCTTAAATTACCAAAAAAAAATTTTAAACTCAAGTCTTCACAAATTTGGATGAATAGGCGGATTAGGGTGAGGAGTTACTCCCACTGAAACTGTACTAGCTAGACTATGAAGGATCTTCCAACTTGAAAAAAACGCACAAAAAGACTTAACTCTAACAGGAATTAGAAATACATAAGAAATATAAACTCCATGATGCTTATGTACAATGCTAGAAACTTCATAAAAAATGGCTCCAAGAAGTATCTCAAGGGTTACAATGGGTTGACATAATTTAATTACTTTTTATTTATAATTAAATTAACTCATTAAAATAGCTTGCATGATATATTTAAAATTGGGACTACTTAAAAATTTAATTTAATTAATTCACCTTCAATTTATTGGGGACATTACAAATTACCCTGTATTTTTTTCATGAACTAGGAAATATTGACGAAAAGCTTTAGTGTTCAAGTATTTGCCCCTTTTTAATATAAGTTGTATTTTATGTATAATAATATATTATTGTTATAGCAACAGGGACTAACAATTCTATATTCTCAGGTATTAGGTAGCGATGTAGGATATGAATGGGACTCTAATGAAGATTGACCCATTCTTATTAGTTGTCACTGGTGTGGTGTTTGGCGGTTATTTAGGGGGGGATTTATTTTTCAGGTTGTTTGGAGGAGGATCTTTGTCTCTATTTCTTCATCTTGTCCTACTTTTTCATGTGGTGGTATTGTATGTTGTGGTTGGATCCTTCCTTTTTTGGTTGCATTTTCCTTTCCCCTCACTCCATGTTCTTTCACTCTATTGTGTATTTTCCTCACGTGTGAGAGTGCTCCTTTTTCTTTTATGTGTGTTTTGCCTTCTTCATTGCAGCTTGTGAGGAGGTTCTTCTTTCCTCTTCAGTGTTTGTTCCATTTATTCTTGGGGTTGAAGGTTTGGATTTTCTTCCTCATGGCTAGTGGGAATTGTTGTTATCTTTTGAGTATCCTTGTATTAGGGTCTTTTCTCACTAGATTCTAGGTAAACTGGAGTGATTGATGCCTTGGATGGTCTAGTCTCTCGATGAGGTTGATGAACTATAACTGATTGAATGTTTGAAGCTGATAATTTGATGATCACCGAGCTGCAAAAGTGAATGAAAGACATTAAATCATTTAATGTATTTTATTGTCATTGATGTCAAATTGATATGGTTTGATTGTTCATACACATAATATCATAACCTTGAAGATGTTAAGAGACAAAGTTTATGTTTTTGGTAAAATATAAAAAGTCTGTATACATTGAGTGACTATGAACACTGAGCAGTTCACAGTGTATACCGAGAAAGTGTATACCGAGCACTGTAGGAACTAGAGTTAATGACTGAGCATAACTGAAGATGATGGCCAAGCATAACTGAAGTTAAAGAATGACAAAATTGCTTAGTTGGCAGAGCTATAAGTTAAGGTTGACTGATTGATTGTGTTATTTTCAATGATCAGTTAAACTAAAGCAAGGAAGAAGATATAAACATGTTTTATTCATAGTTATCAAGGAGAGATTTATAGAATAAAAATAAAGGAGAGCTTTACAGGACAAAGAAACACATGGCGATTTTTACAGATCAAGAACAGATCTATGATACAAATAAGGAGATTGAGCGGCTAATCATGTCTATATAAAGAGACAAGGAATTCATTATTAAAGAGAGGAATGTTGAGTATAATTTGTGTGAAAATAGAATTATTTATGAAGATTTGATCATACAGGTTAAAGAACAGAGCCAAGGAATTATGTAGACACTTAGCAACAGAGGATAGAGCACTCACTGAGAAGAAAGAATGAAAGCAAAGGAACTGAAGTGTATATTGATCAGAGAGGTATTATTGAACAAACAATAGATCTGAATATTTGCAAACGAAAGTTTTATTATAATTTACTGTATCAGTTTAACCATTGATTTAGAAAATATCTTACCCGAGTGGGATTTAACAGTCCTTATTGTATTGAGATACTCAAGAGTATCAAAAGGTTTTGTTGTTGACATCATAGGGAGTGCTAGGTCAAAAGACAAACTGTTGGTTTTAAATCATCTAACAAGGTCTCACTTAATAGTTTGTATTGGTACCTTTAACAGGGTTGGATCTTCACCAAGCTCACTTCAGAAGATTGAAATTATTCTGGGATACCGGTCCTAGGTGGTTTTTCCTGTATTGGGTTTCCATGTTAAAAATTTGTGTCAAATATGTATATGTTTCATTGCATTGATATTTTTCTACACACATTATTGAAACTGGATCACTCGGTTAACTCTAAGTTTATTTGCTGCTACTCGGTAAAGTCTAGAAAAGATAAATAGTAAATCTTACCGAGCAATTATATTTGTTTAAAGTTATTTATGGCATACATCTTCTTGAAATCGGGAATGAAAGATAAGTGCATGTATTATATTTGAGAGATAAGTTTTTGGTTGAATTTTTGGAATTATTATTAGGGCAACAGATTCACCCCCCCCCCCCTCAGTTATTCTAATAATTGGTATTAGAGCTTTGGTGCTTGGAAGATAAGTTTA
>MU227299.1:2103629-2116395 GCA_018584345.1 Thuja plicata
GAAAGCTTTCTGCAGCCTCAAGTGATTCAACTAAGAGAAGTGATTGCTCATTCTGTCTATGATCAACGTTGTCTCCAACTTCAATCATCAATTCCTTACTCTCCGTAGCAATCAAAGCGATTTCTTTAGCTTCAATAATTTTAGCATGCTGAACTATAACTGATTCTTCTATTTGCAATACTGAGGGCAGTTCTAGATTTATACTCATTGATTCTTGGGAAGCACTCGAATCACAGTCTACTGCAGGAACTACCTCCTCTTGATTGACTTTGTAAATTTTATCAGAACAAGATGGTCCCTGAACATCTTCTATAATTGCATCTGAACTATTTGTGGTGTGCTCTTAGTATTCAGACACAAGTAGAGAATTTTCCCAAACCTTTTCTTCTTCTTGTGACAGTTCAGGCTGGAAATGCTTTTCATGTTGATCACTTTCTTCATGCTGATGGCTCATCCATGGTAATCCAACTGAGGATGAAGTAAATTCAGGTTCTCTCAAGGCAGGGAAGATGGGAGAAGACAAAGCATCCTTTTTAGAACTTGCATCCATAATTTTCTGTCTGAAATCCTAGAGAACATAGAATCTCTTATTAATCAGCTCCCACAATTCTCTAGACCGATGGTCTTGAGTTATACTTAAGTTGTTTCTTGTGGCATAGCTGATACTCTCTTTAAATTTACTCCAGAGTTGTTGAAGTATAGGATCATCATCAATCACAATCTCTTCAACAGATGGTGAAAGTCTCTTTTTATATTTTAATTCATTTCTCAGAGGAATCTAACCTCGATACATTCTCTAAGATTATTTGTACAACAGAGTGACAAAAATCTATATAAATTTTCATCAAATTAATGAGAAAAAGAGTATGATGTTACCTCAATTTTGTGGGTCACTAAGTGTTTGAATTGGTGCTTGAGTTAGCCTCTGATTTTTGTATCTATCTTTGTACCACTGCGGCCAACTTTCTAGCTAGTTGTTCTTCTTTCAAAAATTCACCAGCTCTTCTATAATTAGAATTGTATCCTCACAAGGTTGCACCATTTTCCCTCATGACAGGTGAAGCGACTAATTGTGGTCATTAGCCTTCTGAAATTTCAATCATCACCAAGGCTCTGCAATTAGAAAACCTTGTAATGCAATTTTTTCTAAACTTGTAAATGGGTTTGTTTGAGAATGAAGTCGCCAATTGCTCAGGAAGCAATGCAAATAAACAATAAAGCTTTAAAAAAAAAAAATCAATGTGTTCTTCCTCTTAGTCGCCAAAGTTTGTTGCAAATACAAGCTGGGTAACTGAATGATAAGAACTTTTTAAATTCTTCAAACTCTGATATGTAATAGAGTTCTTTAAAACACAGAGTCGCCAATCTCTAGCAGAGATAATAATAATAAAACTGAGAAAACAATCTCTAGCACTGATCTTCATTTTCACCTCCCCAGCAGAGTCGCCAAAAACTATTGGTTAACAGTTTGTCCTCCTGTTAGGTTTGTAATCTCTGACTCTTTTAACACCCAAGGTGAGAGAACAAAAGGATGTCACCAACAAATGGGTCAGTGTAAGTCTTCTATCACTGCCCTCTGAATTGACAAGTACAGCTCCCTAATTGTGTTTTATATGCAAAGAATATGTTTTTATCAATCATTAGATTTATTCCTTATATGTTTTAACCAAATTGCTTGTAGGCACAAACAATTCAAGCAAGGATAAGGTGGACAATCTATAATCCCTAATGGAATGTTGATCACAGATTATCATGAAGTCTATCATCTAACTTAGACCTACCTACTTTAAGAATGCATATCTTACTAAGGAGAACAGAAGCAGGATCGTACATGGACAACAAATAGAATTGCTTACGCTGCAACTTCTAACATGAAATAGAATCCAAGCAGGAATTATAGTTCCACATACAATTGTACTTTCTATTCTAATGCACCTAAATTAGTGAATGAATAGGAGAAGGATCGCACATGAAAAGCAAGTAGAATTACTTTCACTGCAATCACAGACATGAAATAGAATCCAGCATGCGACTGCGGCTTCACATATGACCGTTCTATCTTTTCAAAATGCAAATGATTCACTAAAAATGGAACAACAAATAGGAATTCAGCTTTTGTAAATAGAATCACTTCTGCTTCATTAACAAGTTTGCCAACCCTGTATACAGAATTCTTTACCGAATTTATAGACTCTACAATACATCAGGCTTCTAAGAGCTAAGGACCTTTCCTCTTCTTCGAATACAAACAGACAAAATGCAAAGAAAAAGGCTTTTCAAATCTGAGCACTTGAACAGTCACTATAGAATCTGAAACTCTTCATCTTCAACCAGCATTACCGAACTAAATCCATTGGGCCACAGAGTCAAAACATCATTTACTCTTTGAATGATTTCAAAATGACCCATGTGATCACATGTGAAAAAGAATTCAAAACCTGCAAGATATGAGATGGCGGGTTTTGGTAGACTGAGTGCGTAAATGGCTGCGGCGCACCTGAGTCTGGATTTCCCGCTTCGACCATCTACAAGCACTATTGCGGAAAATTGAGAAAGTGCTTCTCCAGGGGAAATTTGGAAAAGTGCTTCTCCGACAGAAAATTGGAAAAGTGCTTCTCCAGCGGAAAATCAGAAAAGTGCTTCTCCTGGCGGAAAATTGAAAAAGTGCTTCTACTAGCGGAAATTTGCAACTTGGCTTCTCTTCGCAGAAAATGAGACTAAAGCTTCTCCTTGGCAGAAAATCACCATCTCACTTCTCCATTACGGAAAATGGGAAAAGAGGTGCGATTTTTGCATAATGGAGAAGCCACTACCTGTCTTTCTGCACGTCATTTTTAAGTGCATGGGCTACCTAACTTAAAGCACATGCTTTATTTGATCTCTTAAAACAACAACATAATATTCCTTTTTAATAAATTGGGCCCACCTTAAGCTTGCAGAAAATTACCAAAGAGGTGCAAAACTTACAAAGTGCAAAGTTCTTCTTTGCGGAAAATTGCCCGAGAGGTACGAAACCCGCACAGTGTAAAATTCTCCTTTGCAGAAAATTCCCCGAGAGGTGCAAAACCCGCATAGTGCAAAGTTTTGCTTTTCTGCCTTTGCGGAAAATTACCTTCTTAGGTAGAATTCCGCCATGGAAAAGATCATTTCTGAAATCTCGCCGAGCTCGTTCTCGCTCATTTCTTAACCAAATCATTCGCCGTTTGTTGCATTAGGATCGTTGAGACCTGTAGAATCGATCCATACCAGTCTTTGATCTCTTCTTGAGAAAGAACATCGATTGGATCACAAATCTTTGTCGGGTTAGGATCTACAACCTACCCAAATATTAAAAGACTTCAAAACAACCTGCCCGGCTAAGAGAAGGAAAGGAAATGACAGGGAAACCCGAAAAAGATAGCCTACCTAAGAAAGACTTAGACCTAGACTCAGACTGACCAGACTGACTATATGGCTCCAATAATGCCAAAAAAAAAAAAAGGGGTGACTAAAAGTCAGACAACAAATTAGAAGCAGAGATTTATATGTAGCTTTATATGAATCCCAATCATGGCAAACAAAATTCTTATAAAAATAAAATTAATTATTTAAAATAATTACTCAAATAGAAGCATATTTCCATTCCTTGATCTAGTTCAACCTATTCAATTTATCAAGTTATCGTGCTACTATGAAGGTTTTCATGATCTAACTAAGCCTCCTAAGGGTTAAGACACACACTAGGACTAACTAGTCCCCTTATTACACTAGTAGTTTGGCTAACACCACTACAATTTAACTATGGTGGCTAACATCACTACACTAGGGTTAAGCTCTAATTTTTAAGTACAACATGCACCGAATTTTTCTTTCAAAACCATATGTGTAGATTTAAACATTAAGTACAACATGTCCAAATTTTTCAAGATATAAAACATGCATCTATCTCTAACTTATAAAACATGCATCATTTTATTGTTTTCAATCTATCTATCACCCTACCAAAAGGCATCTTGATTATTAATGTTGGATTTTCTTTTAATACACTTGATATAGAATCTGCAGGTTGCAAACAAATCAGCCTTCTTCCACCAACAAGTCATTCCATTCAAGAAAGACCATGTCTGACGATATCAATGCATAAAAAAATAGGGAGACAATTGCTAGAATGTGGTCTAACTTGAAAAGAAAAGGTGATGGAAAATTTTATTGTTCTTGCAAAATTTGTAAGGGCTTAAAGACTCAAAGATATCTGATCAAAACAACCAAGAAACATTGTAGGCAACACGGTCACATTGAAGGGGGAAACAAATTTCATCTATTGGTATGTATTTTTATAATTTATAAAATACATAAGACATGATTTGATGATGAGATCATGGTCATGGTTAATATAAGGTCATCATTTTTATATAGGCCAACCACCCTAGGTTTCATGTTACGAACCATGACAATCCGGAGAATGTGGATTTCCAAATGAGGGAACATGGAGGTGTGAATATAGAAGTAGAAGGTAACGATCCAATTGAAGAAGCTCATGATGATGAAGAAGATCACGATGATCAAGATGATCACAATGATGATGATGATGATGATGATGATGATGATATTGACATAGATCTTGATCTACCTATACTTGAGAAGGCACACGAGCCCCTATACGAAGGCTCCCAAACAACTCTTCTTGCCGCTATATTATTGTTGGTGAACTTGAAGGTTATGAATGGTTTATCAAATGTAGCAATGACACGTATGTTAAGGTATGTCATCTTTTTTCATTTTTTTAGTCGTAATTCCCTTACAATTAACATTGGGTGAATCGTGTAGCAATTAATATTCTTTATATTAACAAATTATATTTTTTGTCGTAGGTTGATAGGTGAGTGTTTTTTACCACCATGAAACATTCTACCTCGCTCGTACCGAGAATTAATTGTCATTATGAAAGATATTAGAATGGAGTATCAAACAATACATGCATGTCTGAATGATCATATTATATATCATAAACAACATGAATTTGCAACAAAATGCCCTGTTTGTCATATTAGTAGATATCAATCAGATCGAATAACAAAAAAGGTGCCTCGCAAGGTTCTTTGGGTTATTCCCATTATTCCACATCTGCAACAATTATTCAGGTGCAATAGCTTGGAAAAATTTATGGATTACTATGCACGCAATAGAAGTCAAGATGACATTTTGCGAATGCCTGCAGATAGTTCAACATTTAAAGAAATAGAGGGAAAATGGCCACACTTTAAGGAAGAACCTCATAATCTCAAGCTTTCATTGGCAGCGAATGGTGTTAATCCGTTTGGAGAGATGAGATCTACTTACTCAGTGTGGCCTATTTTTGTTATGAACAATAACATTCCTCCTTGGATGACCATAAAGAGGGAGCACATAATATTTTTGATTATGGTAACAATAGGTTTTGAAGGGGCCCCAAAACCCTATTACAAAAGAGAAGAGAGATAAGCATGAAGACCTGAGGAACTACTAGCTGCCCCAAGGAGAGGAGTAGGCTACAAAGGGACAACTCCCAAATTTAGCAATAAGCACCTACATTAAAAAAAAGAAAAAAACACAGGAAGAAAAATAGAGAAAGAAAGCCACCAACACCAAGGTTAAGACATAGTCTTCAAGAAGCTCTTGGAGTCCTCTAGCTGAGTTTGCATGGTCTTAACATTATCTTTCAGCCTCTGAATGTCCTGATCATCAACCTTACGCTTCTTTGACCTAGTATAGTGCTAGGTCCCATCTATTGGGTAGGTTCAGTGAGGTCAATTGTATCTTTGTTTCCTTCCACCATTTTACTCAGAGTATTCAAGTTCTCCAGAGTAGACTTCATACCTGTATTAACCAGACTAAGCAAATGTTTTAACATTTCCTCATTCCCGCTTGTCTTCTCCTGGATAGGTATCATAGCTATCTTGACTGCTCTTTTTATTTTTTCATCCATATCAGAACCGTAATCAAACACACAAGCATTAGCATTGTGAGAATACTCCTTCCTAATATTATCAATTGTTTCCTTGATGATAGAGTTCTTATTTTTCAATTTGATACATCTGTTCTTAAGCTCAACCAAATCACTCTGCACCCATTTGTCTAGATTATAACTGTAGATGGATTTTCTTTTAGCAATCTCAAGGGGGGTCATGATGATTGTTCTTTTGACCTGCAAATCCATTTTTTTTATTTCACTTTGAAGAGCTTGGGATTTACTACCATGAAGGATTTTCTCACTATCCTCCTCCTTGTTCTCCTTCACAGAGCTGGGGGAGTCGTGGGATTCCAGATTTTCCTCTCCCAGAATCCTAAAGCTATTATCCCCTAAGTTGTTTGCATTACTATCATTAAGATTAGTATCGGTCTCTTTGACATTATTGTCATCAGCCTCTACCTCAATCTCAGTATTCTCTTTACCTTCAGTATTAATAGTCTCCAAAGCAAGGTTAATCTTCTCCCATCTTTTCTGATTATCCTGACTATCCTCGGGACTATCCTTGTCATTTTTGATTTCAGGATCCTCTGAATCCTTCTCCTCAGGGGTCTGGGTAGTGGGATTAGGCACAAAATTACTACCCACCTGAGTATTCATAACTACCTTGGCCTCAATGTCCTGGGGAATAAGCTTCACACCATTGGGCTTCGAGAGAATAGGGCTAGCAGAGGGCTCTAGGAAATTCTTACCAGATTCAGAGGCAAAGACATCACGAGGGTGCTTATCATTCTTTAGCCCTTCCAAAGGCTTAGAGGAGGTCAGCTCAGAAAGTGAAGTTGCTTTCTTAGGTTTAGGATTCTTAGACAGAGAACTAAAATTCTTCCTTTTTTTGATCTAGGCAGGGATAGGATCAGGAATGTGGTCTCTAGCATATTCAGCAATAAGGCGAATGAGCCCAACAGGGAGAATAGGGAAGCTCTTCACTCTGTAATCAGTGATGCTCTGGTTAAGCGAATAGAGGAGAAAGTAGGGAAAATAAATACACATATCATGTTTGAAATGATTAACTAGGGCAAAATGATAATTATAGACCCATAATGTTGGCACTAATTGTTCTAGGTATTTTTTCATTTAATAGTCATCTAAATTAATTTATTATAAGTAATCCATCAAAATGGTCATAATGATTATGTAATTTTTTGTTCATTCAACTAGGTAAGTACAAAGCTAAAGATATCAATGTATATAATGAGCCCCTTGTCGATGAGTTGATGGTGTTATAGAATGGGGTCACTATGTATGACATCTCTCGACCAATAGGACAAAGACAATTTAAATTTCATGCAATGCTTGTATGGACAATACACGATGCCCCTGGGCTAACACATTTTTGTGGTATGTTCTCTTCTTAACACCTCTTTTTTGGTATGCTAACACAGTTAACATATTTAATCCAATTATACACGATCTTGTAGGTCTTCAGACAAAGGGAAAAGTTTCATGTCTAGTTTGTGGTCCAAAGATGAAATCTCATCATTCAAAAAGTTTAGGAAAGTAGGTGTTCGATGAGAATAGACACTTTCTCCACAGAAATCACAAGTACCAAATTACTAAAAAACATATTTTCAATGGGAAAGAAGAGACTACATCAAAGCCACAAAGAATGACACCTCGCCTATGGAAGTTGGAATACAATAAAATAAATCGTAGAGGTAATTTCATTCCATCTGATGGTTTTTATTTGAAATTCATATTTTGATATTGTGTTTTTTTTACTGATGATGTAATTGATGCTCCTAAAGATCGTCAAGGCATTAATGACCAACTTCCAAAAGGACTAAAAAGCTATCCTACATAATTTAGTAGGTTGTCGTACTATGAGCAACTCCCAATCGTGCATTTGTTTGATCCTATGCATATTGGAAAGAATGTAACAGAGACATTATGGAAAATCTTGGATGGAAGGCATGACAAAGATAAAATTGTCAAAATTTTTAGTGACATTGAAGAATCCAACCATGCAATGAAAAATGTCATTCAATCAAATAACAATCGAGACCAAATTGATACAAGTGCCCTTAGTTGGTTATTGTCAGAGCAGCGGAGCAATGCTATAAAAGAAGTCATAAAAAAAAAATGATTTCCCAAAGGATTTGCTGCAAACATAAATGATCTCATATCAAAGAAAAGTGAATTCAGGCGAGGGATGAAAACACATGATTGGCATACATTTATTAAGGTAATTCATGTTATTTTGTATTCACTATATATTTGTATATTTCATGTAGTTTTGATTGCATTCTTTTATAAAATATTGATAATCTCATTTTACAAATATTGCAGTACGTTCTACCTCTATCTCTCCCACACCACTTCAAGAACAGTGTCAAAAAAGTTATATATGATCTTGAAAAATACATGAGGTGGTTATCATCAAAAGAAATCAATAAAGAAGATATAAAATATTGGAAGAGAAAAATTCCTCATCTTATGTGTGAAATGCAAAAGTGTCTACGTCCAACTTTTTTCAATGCACAAGAACACTACCTCATACATCAAGTTGAGGAGATTGAATTGTGTGGACCTACACCAACAAGGTCAATGTGGATGGTTGAGAGGAACTTGAAATTTTTGAAAGGCTTGGTTCAACAGAGAGCACATCCTGAGGGTTCTATGGTGGAGGGATATATGGTATACCAGACCATGGTGTACATTAGTGAATATCTTCCTAAGTTTGCAGAAAAGATCCATGTAGATCATATTTGGGATCCGAACTCCATTAACAAATTTGAATGGGATTACTTGATGGGCAAAGGTAGATTGAGAAAAGTGAAAGGTAAATATAAGATGTTATTATAGTTAATTAATTCTTATAAATCTTCAATATAAGTTATTTATAATTGGTGTACTTTTTTAATACAGATGGTCAAGAGTGGGATGCAATACATTTGTATATTGCAAACAATATTGATTATATGATGGTATGGATTGAACGATGTCAACAAAATGGTTGCTCGTTAACATGGGAAGGTGTTGCTTCATTGGTTACAGAAGCTCATCGTAATGTAGATTCGAATGTTACGCTGATGGTAGTGATCTAGTATATGGTTTAAGAGATGGACAGGTACGTACAAATTTATTAATGATCATCACTCATATGTTTCATATCAACTCATGATGCAAATAATTATCACATGCTTCAAAAATTGCAGGTCAAGCACCATAAAGCTATGTACTATCATGGCCACAAATTTTGTATAAAAAAGATGGATGATGCTAAGAAAACTTGTGATTCTGGGATAACTGCAGTTTTTGAGGTCACTAATATATCATCTAGAAACAACATACATCCTCAACAATCTCAAAATTGATACTATGGCATCTTGGATGAAATAATTGAGTGCGACTTTAACTCCTTCAAAGTAGTTCTATTTGTCATCAAATGGTACAGGCTACGACTGAATCAAAATGATCCAGATAGAAATGTTATTCAACATGATAATGGATTTACAATGATTAATACAAGGTCGTTTGAGCTAGTTTGAGATGAGCCCTATGTTCTTCCAAGCCAATGTGAGCAAGTGTTTTACTCAGAGGTTCCACATAAATAGGGTTGGTCATTTGTTGTTAGACATGAACCAAGAGGAAGGTCGATAACGTGTAATGTTATGGAAGAAGAAGATATTGAAGATGATGAAGATCAAGATGATGGTGATGATGATGATGACAATGCTGGTGATGATGGTGATGATGATGGTGATGATGATGATGGTGATGATGACAATGATGATAGTGATGATGATGATGATGATGATGATGATGATGATGATGATGGATGAAGAAGATGATCAATGACATGATTGAAATGTACAAGGCATGTGATCAATTACTCCTAGTAAGCTTTGATCGTTAAGTACAATAGTTCCAAATTTTTTAAGATACACATGACTCCTAGTAAGCTTTGATTTTTAATTACAACATGCACCAAATTTTTCTTTCAAAACCATATGTGCAGATATAAACATTAAGTACAATAGGTCCAAATTTTTTAAGATATACATGACTCCTAGTAAGCTTTGATCGTTAAGTACAACATGCACCAAATTTTTCTTTCAAAACCATATGTGCAGATATAAACATGAAGTACAACATGTCCAAATTTTTTAAGATATACATGACTCCTAGTAAGCTCTGATCATTTCACATGTAGGTGTCCTGAAATAAATGGAGTGAAATGTTCATGTTGTCTTCTAAGTTATTTGTAGCTAACTTAAAATAAATGATTAACATATGTAGGAAAGTTAACCCCTTTGGCAAGGATTGTGCACAGTGACATGGATTGGTAGGTATAAGTCAATAAATAGACATAATTTTCTTATATTCTTCTTTTTTAAATAGACAACAAAGAAACATATATATATTATTTAATTATTATCAAAATTCTAGTAGTTGAAGCGGGGACGTGACAATATCTCATTTGCTGAATTACAGGAACCACCAAATAGGCACTTGTCAGATCTATCTACATCGAATGACAAAAATGAGGGAATGGTAGATGAAAGTTCTACATGTACTATGGCTAAAATTGGGAGATCAACTAGAGGTCAAAAGATTAGAAAAAAATTCAATAAATGCATGCAATTTTTCCTCGCTAAAGGGGGGTCATGTTCTTATGATGATGAGAGCACATGCGACATCAAGGTGCCCTTTCGGTACACACATATTGAGAAAGAATGGGAACCTAATGAGCTACCTCCAATTAACACTGATTTTTGTGTTAATGAGAGGATATATCGCATAGCTCCATCCTCATTACATGGTTTGGGCCTATTTTCCATGGATGGGATAAAGGTATGTTACAACAAAGTTGTTTAATTGATGAAGTATGTCGGTCCTTGTTACAATTACAATGATTGGATGTAGATTGTTCAATATAAAAAAAGTATGCGCAAGTATGCACTATCAACAAATTATATACAATGGAAAGAAAATGATCAAAGTAAAATATTTTCTATGTAGATTGATGGGAGACCAAAAGCAACAGGTAATATTGCGGGTTTTATAAATAGTACGTGACCTTCCTCACCTAATAACCAACCCAATTGCATTTTTGAGGTACGTGAGGGGAATCAAGTTTTTGTATGTGTGATAAAATCAATAAGTGTAGGGGAAGACAAACAAAGTTACTATCAGGAGTGTGGCCGTAAGTACTATATACCATTTTATTAATAAGTTTTTTTTGCTAAGATTAGTTCGCTGAAGTTTTAATATTTAATATTTGTTAGAGGATGATATGGATCCCCCACAGAATAGAGGCCACGAGGATGCACCTCCCACCCATTCTTCAGCCATGGTAAACCTTATTGAAATTGTAAAAATTAGATAGTTGAAAAATTTTATACTATTATGTTATTTTATTTAGGGTTTTGGAGCTTTTATGAAAGTTTTACTGATAATTCTGTCACAATTTGATGTCCAGGATAGGTGAAAAGCACTTACAAGAATAGAGGCACCTACCCCTTCTGATGACGATATCCCAGAGGTGCGTAATTTAACATATATGATGAGGAAAAAACTAAAAAAAATCAATTTAGAAATTATGATCATTTTCGATGATCCAAATCCAACGGAGGAGATGATGAAGAGGCAACATGAATTGATGGCCATAGCACATCGTTATGAAGTAAGAAGTAATGAATCTTTAATTATAATAAAATTTCAATAAAGGTTAATTTTATGTTGTGAACTAAAATATGTATGTGTTCTTGTTACAGGATTTTTTGCAAACTCAAGTACCTGGTTTAGCTTCGGCTCACGATGAGGGCGGTACTAGCGGAGCTATGGCTACCTCAGGTAAAATAATCCTTAAGTTGACAAGTTAAAAGGAATTTTTTCTTTGATCAAACATTCAAAAACTTCTTAAGTTAACTCTTACTTTTATTATATCAGAATGTCTTTGCTAACAATGTATTGTTCATTAGGTGATCAAGTGCAGGAAACTCCTAGGAGGTCGACGATGATCCATCAGAATTTTCTGAGTGCAATGTCGGCAACAAGGGGCATGCAAACATTGACGCCTTTAGGGTCTATCCCTAGTAAATCCTTGTTTTTCTATATTGGTTTTGTGTTAATTATGATTTGATAATTTGTAGTTTAATCATGGGTGCATCTCATAGTGGATTAATTTTGTGTACTACTAGATACACCGCCGTTGTCTGCTACACCAGAGATAGATGCTAGTACATGTATTTGTGATAATTCACTATCATTTCTGGGATCTACCCATGTTTCTAGCATGGGCGTTACGCAGACATCATTCTTGATTGACGAAGATTAATTGATGCCTTTAAAATGTCCTAAGCTTCCAGATACTTTTAAATTATTATTTTTATATTGTAATATGCATTTACCTATTCATAAGAAGTTTTGGATTGACGATCCCATGACATTTTTTACAGGAAATGATTCATTTTATAAGATGCTTTATGACCTCGCACTGAAGATATTCGGGCCCACCATACGTACAAGGTACACAACTTTAGTTAATTTTTTTATCTAACAATTTTATGTTTTTTCTTAAAAGGTGAAACTTACAAGAAAAAAAATTAAAAGATCAGTTCATTAAAAATTTAGAGCTTGAGTTTGGTAATATTTTTGAGGAGAAGAAAATTTTGGAAAAAGCTGCCAAACATCTTAAGACTGTGAGGGAGTCATATAGAAGGAGTCTTGTCCAGAACCCAAAGTACGAGCGTCCTCCCTTTATTCCAGCGAGAGATTGGAATGAGTTCATTTTGGATGCAAAGGAAAAAGTGGATGTTAAAAGAGGAATTACACCAG
>MU227299.1:2116445-2144203 GCA_018584345.1 Thuja plicata
GCAAAGGAAAAAGTGGATGTTAAAAGAGGAATTACACCAGCAAATGAGAGAAGAAGGTATGCAATAGTATTAACTACTACTAGTACAATGTAATAATGCACTAATTAGGCATCTTTATATCTATATCTTCTAACATATTATATTAACATATTTCAAACTTTTCATAGGTTGCAGGACACATCAAAGGCAACAAAGACCAGGCTATAAAAGATCGGGTAGCACAGACTTGGCTCTGGTGGATATTCAAAAATTAAAGCACAAATTGTAAGTAGCAGTAAATGAATTCCAGAAAAAACTTATTTATAAAATGGAAATAATTTTGTTTAATCAAAAAATGCAGGGCTCTGATTTTAATTTAGAGGCCACGGCAGAACACAAAAAAATTGCCTTCAAGGAAGGCTATCAAGTCGTGGCTAAATGCCTATGCCAAGCTTCCACTGACCCAACCCAAGAGTCTCCTGCATCATGTGAACAGGTAAATATGCCCAAAAAAAAATATTAGAAACTGAATACTTGAGCAACAATCTATTTGATAATAATGTGTGCATGACATTGCAATGCAGCCTCCTTATTGTAACACAGATCCTACATGGCATGATGAAGCCCTTGATGTGCATTGTAGTGTCGATGGAGGTGTTCATTTGCTATCTAAAAATAATTATTTAATTATTAATACAATTTAACATCTTAAATTGAACTTGGTGTAACCTTTTTTGTTTATATTTTAGAGGATACAGAATGTCATGCTGAAAGAATGCCGAAGGATGTTGAGACTGATCACCATGTAGATCATGTGGTACATTCAAGTAAAGAAAATCTATGTTTTGTTCATTTAAATAATTTTTTTGATTTATAGTTCTTTTACTTAATTAAATACTTGTAATTCACTAATATAAAATGGCGTGAATTTAACTCATGACATAGTTGTTATTGCAGTGGACCCCCCTTTGGCGCAGCGGTCTCGTGCTCCTGAACATATGAGGAGGAGACATGAGTTGGAATTAGAATCAGTAGAGAAGGGGAATGATGAGGACATGGATCTTCCTCTTATAAATTACACCATTAAAAAAATAGAGACCTTAATATAGTTGAAAAGGGTGTGAAGATCAAGAAACCCAAAAAGAAATTAATATAATTAACACTTTTTGCTAATGAAAGAACATTGTCTTAATGGATGTAATTTTGTACTAGTAATGTTGATGAATGATGTGTTAATGAATGTTATCGTGTGATTATAATGATTAAATGTTTTTGATAGATTAAAGCAGCAAGAGGGTGCTGGCCCGTAGAACAGGGGACTGGAGGCACATTAACAGCAGGTTAATGGCACAGTCGAAGAAAGTAACAAGATTTACAGTTAGCACCAGAGCATAAACTTACCTCTATCAAAAACAAAGGTAACAGGACTGCATAAAAGGAAAAAACTAAAGTATCTAAGAACAATAACCACCATCAAAATAATGTTCCAGAGCCACGTAGGGCTAGTCCAAAAGCAGTAATTAAACTTAACGAAACCCCTCAAAACAAAGCAGGGGAACTAAGGAACCAGACAAACAAAAAAATAGCATAGCATAAACCAACAAGCTAATTTTTCCCTCCCAACTGCTTAGACAATAGTGATCTCGCCCATTCTTCTTGAAGGAATAGAAAAAGGTCTCTGTTGTCAGCATTAGCTTCCAGCTTTCCATCAGACAGCTTCTCCTGCACATTACAAAGGGTTAAAGCGAAAGCGTGCATCACCTTCAAGGTGAATTTGTTATACCTCCTGTAGAGATCGATCAGGTCCTGCATTCCATTTTTTATCTCTGCTATTTCTTTTTCAACCTTCGCGAACCTGCACTTAAGGGTGCCCGCAAGGTTACATTTCTCCTCCATACCAGGCGACAGGGGATCATCCTGAGGGTCGCCTTTGGGGCTTCGGGGTGGGGAAAGGCTCATGGCTCTGCTAGGGTTGATCATGGGGGTATTCTTGGCCGGGCTCCTAAAACCATCAGAAGAACTCTTTTTAGACTCGGTGGAAGCATTTTCAGACAGGGAGAGCTCTCTGGAGGCCGTCTCCAACATTTTGAGTTTGCACTTCTCTTTAGAAATTTTGTTAGATCGTCTTCAGCCTGTTCCACTTAGGTCGACTTCCAGATTAACCAGGGTTTCAGTTATTTTCTATTTTTTGGGCTTAAACTCAGTCTCGGGGGTGTTATCCACCTCTTTACCCTCCAACCCGCCCACAGATTCAAAAACATAAGACTCTACCAAATCCTCTTGAGGCAGCTTAATATTTTTCTTGCGGGCTTTCTTCTCACCAGTCTCAGGACCTTGAGTAATCCGGATAGACTTGGAGGAGGAATTGGACGTCCTGTCCGTTTTACCAGCCTCCTTATCCTGGGACACCATCTGAATTATCAAAGGGGGTTGGGGGGCAGGGCAAATGGCTTTATGAAACTGGAAAAGGCAGAGCATCAGCCCTTGGTAAAGGATAACTCTGTCCGGATTGCTTTTAATGTCACTAATATTTCTTTCCATAGAGTGTAATAGATAAAAAGGAATGGAAATTAGGTCTTTGTTCCTAATGTGATTCAGAAAAGGAAGGTGATAGTTGTAGAAGACCGTGAACTTACCTTCGAGAGTGAAGTATTTCATAATGATAAGGCAGATTTTAGGCCAGAAGTCAGGAAATTCCTCTTTGTTGAAACCTCCCTGTTTCCTCACTGCCAGCTCCCCTTCTTTGAAAAATTGTTTAAGCCCAGTAGGGTCCGCAGTCCAGCTTGTTTTCTTGTACTTTCTTCCAACCATCGTAAGTCCAGTAGCCTCAGAAATGACCTCCTCGTTGATCTGGAAATGAATGCCTCCCACCGAGACTTTTCTGTTATTCCAAGAGGTGATGAACTGTTTGGATATTCTTTCATCGTGGCCTCCCTTCATCCGTTCCATGAAACCCCAAATACCAGACTCTTTACAATAATGGGTAACCAGAGGGTCCGAGGAAAAGACATTATCTATGTAATCAGGTTCTATACGGAGTATATTTCCCCCCATTTCCTTAGTCTGATCAGCACTCGCCTGAGTATTATTGAGGAGGCTACTATCTTTGCATGCCATAAAAAAATTCTTTTTTCTGCAACTCTTTTTCAATAATGGTTTAAACCCATCCTGCCTGTTTTGGGGATTTTTGAAATCCGTCACCGTACTGACAGATCTAGCGTATCTCAGTGTAACATAAATGGTAATAATACCATCACTGTCATACATCGCCAAAAATGCCTTTTTCTCCTGACATCGATCACTCCGCACGAACAAAAAGCTCTCATTGAACTTTATGGAACCAAGAGTTTTATCTTTAATAATTATACCGTTAACTTGAAAATGCCAACACGTGTTCGAGGGAGGAAACGACATAAATATTCCAGCCTGGCACAACATTAAGCACTTGTCTTCATTTCTCCCGTGATGAGGTGCTGAGTCATCAGGGGTAAATCGCTGACTAACGACCAGCTATTAAGCTTGGTTTGTCTTAGACCCAATGCCGCCAGAGAGTCCGCCACCTCGTTACCTTCTCTATAAGTATGCTTTATAGTTATCTGTCGGAAGCTCTCTAGTAGCACACGAATCTCTAAAATGATGGGTCTAGTCTGCCACCCAGCACTCATACCATTCTTAACTTCTTCTATTACAACTTTGGAGTCCCCTTCAATTTCCAGCTGATTAACATTCAGCTGTTTAGCAAAATTAATCCCCCAAAGTAGGGCAGACCCTTCTGTCTGTGTGACAGTGTAGTTGATGGTCGGTCCAGCATAGGCCAGGAGGCAATTACCGAGGTGGTCTCTTATCACTCCTCCTCCACCTTGCCCAAGATTATTAACAGCACCATCAAAGTTCAATTTTATCCAGTTACGGGTAGGGGCATTCCAGGAAGTGGCATTCCTGATGTTCTTTTTAGTGCTATCAAACTTGGAGAACCCACTCAGGAGGTTCCAGCGATCTGCAATCAGAGTTTCCCATTTTGCAGGAGGGCTAGGAGGGGGTTTCCATTTCGCTATTCTGATATTTTCCCTGAGGAGCTTAATTCTGATATGGAGGCAGTCCATAGCCTGTGTGCCTGTCTCTCTGAAGATCCGATTATTCCTTTCCTTCCAAATAGCCCAGCAAATATGCGGGGGGAGCATACGCCAAAGAGTCTGGAGAAGTGGGTGGTTAGAGGGGGATCTCCAATTAGAAAATTGCTGTATCTCGTATCCAAGGACCCACGAGATGCCCAGCCTATCATAAATTCCTTTCCAAATGCTAGTAGCATAGTCACAGTGAATGAAGAGATGATTAATAGTCTCTTCCTTCTTCTCACAAAGGATGCATCTGTTAGCCAATGAGAATCCTCTTTTAGTGAGCTTATCCTGGGTTAGGATCTTTCCATGCATAAGGGTCCACCAAAAGAAGTTTATTTTAGGCGTAAGCTGTGGGATCCAAACCTTCATCCAATCGCTTTGGTTGCTCTCTTCCTTAATGAGAAAGTTATAAGCCGATCTAACAGTGAAGGACACAAACTAGGTGGGGGTCCAGATGATAGCATCTTCAATCTCAGAGATTCTGAGGCCTTTCAGGATGTCCATTAGTTCTCTGGCTGAGTGTTGGAGATCCGGTCTGTCCCTTAATTGGTTAGGAATATCTATCCAAGTATTTCCATTAATATAGTTGGAAGCTCTATGACCCAAGGCCGGTCTAATGATATCCATTATTGATTTGAATTTAATACCCAGTTGAGGATGGTTCATGGTCCACTTGTCATTCTAGAATCTAATGGATCTCCCATTTCCTATTTGCCACATAGCTCCTTTGGTGAGGAGGGCCTTACACTTGCATATATTAGTCCATAGTTTTGAACCATTAGGGAGGTCGCTGTTATGAAACCAAGTTCTGAAGGGATGTCCTTGCAAATATTTGGCCTCCATAATTCTGCACCACTCCGCTTTCCCTTCAATGAGCTTCCAGGCCACTTTAGTAAGAAGGGCCTTGTTCATCATACCGACTTTCCTTAGGCCGAGACCCCCCAGCCTTTTCGGGAGACAGACTGTGTCCCAATTGACAAGTGAAATCCTCTTTTTTTCCTCAGTCCCTGTCCACAAAAAAGTTCTCTGAATTTTTTCCAGTTTTTCGGCCATATTGCTCCTGATTTTGAAGATGGATAGAAAATAAACTGGGATTCCCTGGAGGGTGGAAGCAACCAACTGTAGCTTACCAGCATTGCTAAGTAACTTTCCTTTCCACCCAGCCAGTTTCCTTTGGGTTCTTTCCAAGATGGAATTCCAGAATTCCAGGGAAACCTCTTTGACCGTGAGTGGAAGACCAAGATAGGTTGAAGGAAGCATTGCTGTCAAACATCCTAAGATTTTCAGCACCTTATTTTGAACATCCACAGGAGTATTAAAAAAGAATAATCAACTTTTTTGGTAGTTGATACATTGTCCCGAGGCCCAAGCATACCAATCCAGAGTTTGTTTCCATTGCCTAGCCTCAATAACATACGAGATCCTGAAAAGGAAAGTGTCATCAACGAACTGCTCCAGAACCACCTGAGGGTGTGTAGAAGCTGGTTTGAATCCCTGTATCTTCCTCATGGTAGCAAGCATACTCATAGTCTTTATTAGCACATCAGCTACCATGATAAATAGGTATGGAGAGAGTGGGTCTCCCTGTCTGAGGCCTTTCTCAGGGGTAAAGTGTCTGCCCGGGGAACCATTAGTTAAAATAGAGAAGCTAACAATTTGGGTACACTCTTTTATTATTTGGATGACCTTTTCATTAAAGCCCAATTTACCAAGGATTTTTAGTAGAAAGGACCAATTAAATTTATCATATGCTTTAGATATATCGAGCTTAAAAGCCATACCTGGGGCTCTGCATTTGTCCATCGAGTGGATAATCTCATGAGTGGTGATGGTCGCATCCAAAATCTGTCTGCCAGGAACAAAACCCTTCTGAGTATTGCTGATAATTTTATCCAGGAGAGGCTTGATTCTGCCAATGAGGATCTTGGTGAGGATTTTGTAGAAAGTGTTACAGAGGCTAATGGGTCTGAAATCCTTCATATCAGTAGGGTTGTTAACCTTAGGAACAAGCACAATGTAGGTTTGGTTGTGATGTCTAAGAAATCATCCTATCCTGAAGAAGTCTCTTGCAGCTCTGGTAACATCACTTCCAACAATCTCCCAGTACTCCTGGAAGAAAGCAGGGGGGAATCCGTCAGGTCCAGGGGCTTTGTAGCCTCCCATGTCAAAAACTACCTTCCTAACTTCCTCATCAGCAACCCTCTTCGTGAGCATGTCATTATCCCCTTGAGTGATAGCACACTGGATTTGTTCCAGAAGCAGGTTTTGGATGTGATCTGGGCAGTCGGGACCCCTTTCAGAATATAGGTCCATAAAGTACTGGACCGCAACCTGGTTAATTTTTTCCTTTTCTTTAACCACATTCCCCCCCTCATCTTGAAGGGAGGAGATGGTATTTCTCTTCTTGTGAATACAAGCAGACCTGTGAAAGAAATTTGTGTTCCTGTCTCCCTCAGTAAGCCACTGAATTCTGGATCTCTGCTTCCAGTAAATTTCCTCCCTTTTCAATGTTTCCTGCCACCTAAGTCTTGTCTTCTCTTCCTCCTCTTGTACCTTTGGCGAGAAGCACCCAGAAGCCAGCTAAGCCTGGAGGGAAACCAAAGAATCCGTAAGTTCGGTTTTCTCCTTACGCCAATCTCCAAAGTTATGTTTACTCCAACCTTTGACTTCGCTCCTGATAATTTCCAGTTTCTGAGCTATCCTAAACATAGAAGTGCCCCTGATATTAGTCTTCCACTAGTAGTTCACCTGATCCTTAAAGGAGGGGTGGGAGCACCACATTATTTCAAATCTGAGGGGCGACGGGTTAATTCTAGGTGAGTCCGCCTAGCAAAGCAAAAGGGGGTTGTGGTCAGAGGTAGTTCTAGGGAGAGCCATCAAGGTGGAGTTCAGACAGAGATTCCAAGAAGGATTGGCCAGTATCCTATCAAGTCTCACCTAGATAAGATGAGAACCTTTTTTGTTGTTGGACCAGGTGAACAGTTCCCCCGTCAGGGCAAGGTCGAGAAGGCCTGTGGAAGAAATAAATTCCGCCAAGTCTCCCATGCTGTCAGAGAAATCAATAAGCCCGCCACACTTCTCAGAAGGATACAGGGGGGTATAAAATCACCAGCCAAAAGACAGTTCACAGAGCTCACTGAATCCAACTGGAGATCCAATTCTTTCCATAGAGTGGCACGCCCATGCCTGGTGTTCAGAGCATAGATATTAAACGTGGTCCATTCGGCGCCAGACTTTTTGAATGTGACCGCCAGGTAGTTTGGGGAGGAGCTAACCAACTGCCCCGTTAATCTAGTCGGGTTCCAGAGCGTTGCTATACCACCTGACGCGCCCGCCGCTTCAGAGTAATAGAATTCAGCTCCAGGCCAGAGAAGTGGCACTAGAGTAGTAAAGGACCTAGCAGACATTTTAACTTCTTGCAGGAGGATAATCTCTAGTTTTAGATAAAAAAATGTAGTGTTTAACAACCGTTTGTTTGAGGGCACTGTTCAAACCCCTCACATTCCAAGAGAGGCAGTTCATCTTTTACTTTTGAAGCTAGTTTCCAGGGTTTGTTGCCTTCCAGCCGCAACCTCCCTTGTGGATCCTTTCGATCTCCTCACTCTTTCTGAGGGTCTTCCTCTTAGAGTATCCACTCCCACATCTGCCTTTCTATTCTTGGTTTTCCTTTTCTGAGTTTTCCATTCCCCTGTCTCATCCTCAAAGTCTTCAGATGAGCTGGGGTTGCTGCTTAGATCCTCCTTAGGGGTATTTTTGGTTATTCTTAATGGGTTAGCCAGTTCAAGGGCTACCACGATATCAGGCTATTCTTTTTTATCCATGAGGGATTGGCTCACCGTCGAGGGAGAAGTCCTGGTTTGGGAAGGTTCAGATGCCTTCTCTAAGATAGGGTGAATCTCCTGGACTGAAATGGCTAGAGGCTCCTCCAAAATCTCATGAGCCAGTAACCGGGGGGAGACAATCTCACCATCTTCCGGAGGCAGATCGCCAACAGTGGTATTCTGGACTCCAGTAGTTAGCACTTCTAGAGCCATCTTCTCAACATCCAGGGGTGGCATATTCACCACTGGCTCCTCCAACACCTCAGGCTGGGGGGTCACAGCAAGGCCCTTATCTTTGTTCTGCTGCTTCTTTTCCGCAAAATTAGTCTTACAGGAGTCACTAGAGTGTCCTCTCCGTTCACACTTTCTGCAAAATAGGGTAGCATTCTCATAGACCAGAGCTTGGGTCCATCTACCCAGTTTGGATTTCAGTATAACAAAGTTGGGCAGCACTTTGTTCACATTGACATTCACGCAGAAACAAGCAAACACTAGCCTAGATTTAGATCTTGTTACCTGGTCCATTGTTATGAAAGAACTGAAGGAATCCCCTATCCAACAGAAGACCTGTTCATCCCAATACTCTAGTGGGAGGCCTGGGAGGCGAACCCACACAGGGGCTGATCTAGCAAGGTCCGTTGCCGGATTGAAACCTGGTTTCCACTTCGCAAGGGCAAGGAAGTGCTTTCCATAGACCCATGAGCCAGATAACACTCTGGTCATATCCTCCATATTGGTGAATCTAAACAGAAAGAACCCACCCAGCATGGCCTAAACCAGGGCTGAACCCTTGATCTTCCACTGAACAGCAATCCATTTTCAGACCATCTCAATGGAAGGCCGGAAATCAAAAAATCTACCCACCAGAGCCAACTGGAAGTCCGCCATTGTGTGATTTACAACAGAGTCCGGGAGGGACAGTTCTGCACCTTCTTCAGTCTGCACAAAATCCACTAAAAGGGCCTGCAAAGATTGTTGAGCCTCCCCAACAAGGGCCCCCTTCCAGTTAGGTTTAGGAGACTCAACAGAAGAAGACGATGCCTTTTGGGAGTCCACCGTTGACTCTGTCACATTGCACGTGATCTGGGGTCCATCCGGACCAGCAGGTGCGTCTGCCAAGAGGGCAGCATCTCCTCCTGGGGAGGCGGGCATGGGGTCCTCAATTTGAAAATGGCTTGGGCGGAAAATCTCAGAGCGCAGGAGTTGTAGAGCTAGTTATTAACTGCCAGCTCAAATAATGATTGAATGTTATATTTCAAAAATGGTTGAATAAATGAATGAATGAATGTTATTAGATGTTAATGGGGAATTTAGAGTGATGTTAGGGGGGGAGGGGCCAAATGAGCTTCCACCTTCACGTGGTTGGCCTTGTTAAGTAGAGAATACTAAACTATTCTTGAAACCAAGTGAAGCTCAAACTAAACTAAATAGAAATCAAATTTATGAGGCCAACTATCCATGGAAAATATCTAGCACCAAAATCTATATTCTTTTAAGTTTACATCAAAATAAGGCTAGAAAGTAATGGTAAACTAAGTGAGATGTGCCAATTTTTTCTTTTACTTAAGAGAATAAGTTAGGCCTTCTAATTTATTTGGTGCTTTGCAACCAGTTCACCGATGGTGGAAAGCCCCTTCGAATTGTGGCCATTTCTCACTCATCCAACTATAAAAATCATCTTGACAAGAGCTATCACATAAGCACAACCCATTACCCATTCATTTTGTTCTCAGTGTCATTTCTCCCTATTATTGAAAAGGGTTGAATATTATAGTACCCACAACCCAATTCATTCTGCCCTACACCTGTTCTATGTTCTTGAAAAGTTCTCTCATTCATTACTTACTACCCAATTCACTACACACTACCTAATTCATTCATTCAATATTTTTGAAAAGATCCTTAAATTTTCTTTGGATGTTTAGAGTCGTGATATTTCCAGTCTGTGAATATGTACTGTAGTGCCTCCATGTTAAAATCTTTGCCAATCAGAAGCAAACTTTAGGATACAAGTTCTAGCTCCATTTGTTACCTTCATCTCTCTTTGGTACTAGCATGGTTGTCATTTTTGGTTTTTTGCATTGTCAAAATTCTTTAGCTTGTGTTTGTAACTTGTCACATATGTGATGTCTGTAATTTGTATGATGTTCACTACAAAGGCATATCCTTAACATGTGATTTTGTTCCACATGAATACTTCTCTCCTATTTGTCTTTAATTGAAAATAGGGGGTCACTTGGGAAAGGAGTATTAATTATTCCTTAGGTCCCTTCAAACTTTGTGTTTGGCAATAAAGTTCAAAGCACAAAGTGGGCTGTAGCTGCAAGTTGTCTTTGTCTAGAGTAAGCATACTAAATAACTGTCTTGGATGCATGCAGAAATCATCTCTTGAACTTGTTGTGAAGCAAATCCATAATTTAGATGGATGACTAGAAAAACCTATCAACTTAGTAGTTTGCACTTTTTATGAGATCAATTTTGATACTAGAGTCATTGGTTCTGCTCATTTATCATTTAGATTTTTCTGTGTCTGACATGGATGAATGCTCAGCTAGTTTCTCCATGAACTGCATCAGCAATTTCACAAAGTTAAGTTGATTTTTATAGAAATATTAACCTTAGTATTTTAATGCCTCATAATGCCAACTTTTAAGCTTTATTTATGTTCTAAGATTCAAACATTAGTCATCCTAAATAATAAGTAATTTCATATCTTCACTTTTATTGGATAATAAGTAATTTCATTTTGAGATAAACTAAATTAAATATCAGTAGACCTCCTATAAGAGACCTAATTCCTATTCTCATGGCCAATTGATCTTCATAGTGGTTCTCTCTCGAGTTAGTAGGATCATTAAATTTTCTTTTCATACTCATTTTATCTTACATGGCCTATAATAGTGATAAAAAGTGAAGGCAAGGTAGCATGGGAACAGAACATGACTATTATAAAAATACTTATATTCAATTATTAATACATCTATAGGGATAGAATATAGTGTATGAATATGTGTGCATGTAAACAAATTTTTGTTCTTGATGTTTTTCAGGTTTTTCTTGTTTTTTTATGATCTCAAAATGAATTGTTCATTTTGACACTTCAGATGTAGGGATGCCATGGAAAATGGTCCACTTGTCACTTCGTTATCTCCATGATAGATAAAGTAAAGGATAATCCAAGGTACACTCTATATCTTTAGGAATATTGGCTTCAATCATATGCAAAGATTTTAGAGCATAAGTGAACTTATATATTTGGAGTTATTTCCAACTACTATATTGATAAATACAACATCCTTATTTCCCATTTAACAATTCAAAATATCATTGGAAGCGAAAAAATAAAGGACTTTCTTGCGTTTTATAAGAATAAATGTGTCTTAGGTTTCTAATTCAACATGAATGATTATGTTTGTACTGCTACATAAAGATGTTTGTAATAATGAAAAATCAGATGAGAGAGGAAAGAGGGACTAACCAAAATCCATTGATTTATGAAATTCTTGTACATTAAGGTTCCTTGATGATTACAAGGAAAGATAGAGATAAAAATTGCTTGATAGTTAGAAATTAAGATGTAATTGTTTAAAAAGATTTGAATTTGTTAAATTGTCTTTGTAGCAGTGCATCTAACATTCATTAGATTGATCATGAGAATAAATCAGCTCCCAAAATTGTATTCTTTTAGTTGTTAGATCATTCTTCATGTCAAGCTACACGTAGTTTGTGTCTTCAATGAATTCACCATTATTATTTGTTTGGTTGTTCCTCATTGAGGCACTATTTCACACTGAAGTGACAAGCAAGTTCTCTCTAATCAACACATTAAAGACATGTCTAGGAAATAAATGCAAGGATTTCTTGTAAAATGAATCCCTATGGCTATAAAATTTAAAATATGTCATGTCTCAATTTATTTTACTTTTGTATTCAGAATAGAAAATGATATGTAGTATGATCAATGAAATATAAGAAAAATAATACATATCTTTTCTTCATTCCCTTAATATATTGCAAATTAACATATAATGAGATACTGTCATCTTCTCCTACTTTAGGGATTTATACCTTCTGCAGTCTCAATGATAATTTTCTGGGGATTTTTTATGCTTGAAGCTCTTCTTCTAGCAGAATTTAATGTAGCTTTGCTGAGACAATAGGATCCACGTCAACCTGAGAAGGTCGTGTCAACAGTAATCTCCTTACGCACTATGGCAGAACATTAGGGAAATGGGATGGATATGTCTCAATCATCAATTATATTTTTTTTTCTTATACAATAATGGTTGCATAGTTCAAATACCTCCTTCAATAGCAGGGCAATTGCTTGCATGTATATTTGGAATCTTTGTCTTGGTTGGTGGCACCAAGGTTACAGATAAGGTGAACCAGTTACTTACAGCTTGCTTGATGGGTGAGATTTCATATTATCTCCTGTGGGGGCAACTTGAGCTTCTATATATGTATTTGCACATAGTTCTCCTCATTGATCAATATATGTAATTTTTATAATTGTACTTTCATTCAATAGTTGATTTATGATAAGAACTGGGAGCCTGGCAAGAATTGCAAACTATTTATAGTCTAAACATAGGTGGTGGTTCTTAGTACATAGAACTTCCTAGTGATAGCTATAAATTATTGAATCCAATGTAGATGTACAAGAATTTCCTCTCTTACATATAGACATCATCTTGCACTTAGTAGAATGACATGGTTGAAAGAAAGTTTAACTAAAGTTCCCAAGGGTAAAACCATACTTACACCAAGTAATAGGATAATGATTAATTGGTTAAATCAGATATGCACCCAATGGATGTGTGGAAAACGGTTTAGAAACTTACATAAAAATGCAATTGGCATGTGTAAAGCCATTGTTTTTGGTGTCAACGAATATTGTGGCTTCATCTAAGCGCCACAATATTCTGATGTTTGTTTGTTTGTAGATGGCCCGATACAAGTTTTTAGAGATACTCATCATAGGTAGTAGCTAAACAACCAACTATAATAAACATAATAAAATGCAACACAAGCATAGCATTTCTTGTTTCATCGTGAGGATGCTATGTTTATTTGCATATGTATTATAAAGCGGAAAATTCTCATGTCTAAGGAGATGCTGATTCCCTTAATTTGAACATAAATAAAGCTGTAATAGTCAGATCACTATAAAAGAATAGGGTTCTTGTACCAATTCTATGTTGTTAGTTATCTATGTATCTATGTATCATTTTTCTTTATTTTTACAATGATCTGAATGCCTTATCTAATGTAATACATTTCAGGATCTCAGGTTTGATTTTTGCTTATGCAGTATAATTGTCATGGATGAAGCGCATGAAAGGTCTCTTAATATAGATGTGTTATTTGGCATATTAAAAAAAGTGGTTGCATGACACCGTGACTTTAAGCTCATTGTAACATCAGCGACTCTTAATGCACAGAATTTTTCCAATTTTTTTGAAAGGTATGCTCACCTTGTAAATTGTGTTATATGTAGCCTCTTTGAAACATATGTATCTTCTCATTAATTTCTGTCACAATTGTCCTATTTACAGTGTGCCTATTTACAATATACCGGGACACACATTTCATGTTACTGTACTCTACAACAAATCACCTTGTGAAGACTATGTGGAAGCAGCTGTCAAACAAGCAATGTCCATTCATATTACTTGTCCCCCTAGAGATATTCTCATATTTATGACAGGTCAAGATGAAATTGAAGCTACTTGTTATGAACTGGTAGAACGAATGGATCAGTTAGAGTCAACTACAAAAACCAAAATAACCCAGCTATCAATACTTCCAATTTATTCTCAACTACCTTCAGATCTTTAAGCTAAAATATTTTAGAGAGCAGAAAATGGTGCTCGCAAATGTATTGTTGCCACAAATATTGCTGAAACATCACTTACTGTGGATGGCATCTTGTATGTCATTGATTTTGGGTATGGAAAGTTGAAAGTCTACAATCCAAGAATGGGTATGGATGCTCTTCAGGTTTTCCCCACAAGAAGAGCTGCAGCAGATCAACGTGCTGGTAGAGGTGGCAGGATAGGTCCTGGGACATGCTATCATTTGTACACTGAGATAGCATACTAGAATGAAATGGTTCCAAATCTAGTTCGTGAAATTCAACGTACCAACTTGGGGAATGTCATCTTACTATTGAATTCATTGAACATTGAGAACCTTTTGGATTTTCATTTCATGGATCCCCCACCATAGGATAACATTCTCAACTCAATGTACTAGCTTTGGGTACTTGGTGCTCTTGATAATGTGGGCAGATTGACTTTTCTTGGAAGGAAGATGGTTGAATTTCCACTTGACCCTTCTTTAGAAAAAATGCTATTAATGGGAGACGAACTTGACTGTGTCAATGAAGTTCTGAATATTGTTTCTATGCTCTCTGTTCCATCTATTTTCTTTCACCCTAAAGATAGGGTAGAAGAAAGTGATGCAGCAAGAGAAATTTTTTTTGTTCCGGAGAGTGATCACCTGACACTTCTGAATGTTTATCAACAATGGAAATCTAATTAGTATCAAGGAGATTGGTGCAATGATCACTTTTTTCATGTAAAGGGATTGCGTAAAGCTCGTGAAGTACGATCTCAGCTTTTGGATATCCTCAAAATGCAAAAAATAGCACTGACAAGTTGTGGACCTGATTGGGATGTTATTCGGAAAGTGATTTGCTCAGCATACTTTCATAATGCAGCTCAAATAAAGGTGTTCGTGAATATGTCAACTGTAAGACTAGAATGCCATGCCATTTACATCCTAGTAGTGCACTATATGGTTTGGGGTACATTCCTGATTATAGAATCTATCACAAACTTGTTCTCACAACAAAGGAATATATGCAGTGTGTAACTGTTGTTGAGCCTCAATGGCTTGTTGAACTAGGTGCCATGTTTTTCTCTATCAAGGATTCAGATACCTCAATGTTGGAACACAAGAAAAGGAAAAGGGAAGAGAAAACTGAAATGGAGAAGGAAATGGAAGAACTGAGGAAAAAATAGAGTGAGTTACAAAATGAATGGAAAGAGAGGGAGAAAGAAAAGTGTGCTAAAGAAAGCCAACAAATAGCCATGCCTGGTGCTCGGCAATGTGGAACTTATCTGCGTCCACCCAAAAGGTTGGGCCTTTAATTGTTTGTACAATGATGTATACTAGATGATATTATGCAATCTGTCTAGGCATTTGGTTTTCTTGTACTATGCAGTAAACTATAATTGCATTAAGGAAAATACTAATCCCGATAAGAAGAGTCTCATACATATTTTATACATATTATATATATATATTTATACATATTTTATATGATAATATATTAATTTTTTTTTTTAAAATGGCACAGGCTATCAAAATTTTGACACATGACAATTAGCATATCGACGCCGATTCTATACAATCAATGACATGATCAAACATTGTTTGTCGCCATTTCGACACATGACACTTAGCATATCGACGTTGATGCTATACAATTGATGACATGATCAAACATTGTTCATCACCATTTTGACACACGATGCTTAGCATATCGATGTCGATGCTATACAATCGACAACATGATCAACCATTGTTCATCGTTATTTGGATACATGGCACTTAGCATATTGACGCCGATGCTATACAATTGATGACATGATCATACATTGTTCATCGCCATTTCAACACACGACACTTAGCATATCGATGCTGATGCTATACAATCAACATCATGTTCAAATATTGTTCATCACCATTTTGACACATGAAACTTAGCATATCGACGCCGATGCTATACTCCCGGTGCCTTAATTGAGCAGAGTTCTACGACATTTAGATTGACGTTGGTAGCCTAGTGGAAAGAAGGACCGTCTAGTCTAGACCAAACATTTCAATGTATCTTTCGTCGATACATCAACCCTTCCTTTGTCAAAATACCGATGACGGTTTAGTGCGATGTAATATCGATGAAAAAAGACCGATGACAGTAGTGGTCAATTTGTAGACCAATTAGTGTCTACATTTTGAAAAATCGTCATAAAAAATAGGGCTAAAATTTACTAGTGACTAACCGATGCTAAATTTGAAGATCTGAAATCATGCACTTCTACAAAGAAAATGTGGGTCAAACTCAAGCTAGTACATGGAGGAGATACCAATATGCTGAGAGCTAAATTTGAAAGCCTAAGAGGAATGTTTTATAACCTCAGAATGAAAGAAGGAGAGAACATCACTCAGTACAGTGACAAAATCAAAGAATTTGTTAATGCTATCCATGGAGTAAGAGGAGTACTTGATGAAGAAACAGTTGTAAGTAAAATTATAAGAACCTTACTTCTTGTTTATGCTATTAGAGTATCTACAATTCAATAAATGAGAGAAATAGTTAATAACAATGTTACTCCTAATAGTTTTATTGGTAGACTTATTTCATTTGAGATGAACAACTATCACAACAACATCTCACCTACTATTGAATCTACATTCAAATCCTCTCTGAAAATAATCAAATCTAGTAATAAACACACTATGAGAAATGATAGTGACAGTGATAGTGATGAACAAGAACTTCATGAACTTGAAGCACTAATGGCTAGGAGATTACATAGAGGTAATGGAAGATATAAAGATGGTGCAGGAGCACCTACACAAATCCCTAAGTCTTGTTACAATTTTGGTTTGTACTTACCCTAGCCAAGTCAATAGATTTTAATTTGACCTTAGAATGTCTTGCATGTGTGTTCCTACGTGTATTATACTAGGCTCAATCCAACATAGATATTTATTGCTTTCTAGTTGTTAAGTGCTAGATTAGACCCAAGGTGGGAAAATGTGTGTAAATATGTCTAAAATCCTTTAAGGCTTAGGAATGGGTAAAATAGTTCCTAAAATGGTTCCTAGAATCCTTCTACACCATTCTAGGTCTAATCGAGACCCTTAGCAACAATTATGCCAAAAGATGTAATGTTTTCATAATGTCACGATGATTGAGGGAGTGTAACATGGAATTCAAATGTGCTATGTTGAATTTGGATTGTGTATTACCTATATTTTGGTAGTGTATAACCGTTGACTTTCTACTTACTTTTTGTACAAGTTTTGGTTCCATTTTGTGAAGTATTTGGGAGCCGACTAGGTATGTAATAAAGTATATATATGAAGAGATTTTGAGAAGAAAACTATCGATGTTGTGCAAATGAATGAATGGATGCATTGTGATGTTAGAATCAGACAGATGGTGATTGAAGATACCACTGGAACTACTTAAGCATAGCATATACTTTATTATGTTCATTTTGATAAAACATTGTAACATAGACATATTTTTGATTGCATGAGCAGTGAGCTCAAAAAATACGTCTAATAGGGTTTTGAATTCCTTTAATAGGGAAATGTACTAATTTAATACTCAACTCTTAACAAGGCTAGGTCTCCTAACATGCACATTATATACTTTTAGTACATATTTGTGGATACCATCCCCATGGGGGTTTTCCCTTGGCCAGTGTTTCCTTGAGAACAAATTCATGGTGTTATGAGTTGTGTACTTTGTGTTAATGTTATTTTCATTTCATAAATTATCTGGTTATGATGGAATTTAATAAGTTTAAGTTTAAAGTGTTGTAATACTGATTCACCCCCCTCTCAGTATAAATTAATCCTAACAATTGGTATCATATATTTTTACCCTTGGATAGAAAAACTAACATCTTATGGGAGATCATGATGAATTCAGATAGATTGGGAAAAAACATTGAAGAAGCACTTGAAGACCTTTATAAAGAAAAGGTAGAAAATAGTGAATTCAAATTCAAATTAAGAAGACTGGAGGGTTTCATCAAGACACTCAAAGAACATCTTGAACTTTCCATAAATCAAAGGAAATATCTTAAGGATAAGATAAAAGAAGATTTAGCCAGCGATACATCGAATTAGATAAAACAGCTTGAACAAGATAAAGATACCTTGAAGCTTGATCATGAAACTACTTCTTTTCAAATGGCTAAAGAGGTTCAACAAGAAACCTTAAAAGGTACTAATATCCAGTTGTAACAAATGTAGATTAAACTTGGTGACTATAAGAAAAAATATATGGAATTAGTGAAATAAAATCATATCATAAAGGGAGAGCCTATTCAAGCTAAGAAACATATTAACAAAGTTCATATGAGCAGTGATAAGATTGATGAATAGAGAGATAGACAGAAACCTAAAGGAGACATGACTGGAGTTGGCTTCAATGAAGCTGAAAGAGAAAAGACTCATGAAGACAAATCCAAAGTGAAGATTGATGAACAAAGACCTACTAATGAAGAACCTCGAGAGAAGATCATACTTGTAATAGGTATATGTTTTTGATGCAACAATATTGGACATATGAAGAAGCATTGTAGAGGTAAAGCTCTTTTTTTGGCTATTGCTCCAATTGTTATTCATGTGGGAACAAGAAGGTAGAATGCAGGAAACCTGATCAATCAAGAACCAAGCAAGATTACATTAGAAAATAGACAGAAGCTAAGATGAATTTTTTTAAATACAATAACTTTGGACACATAGTGAAATATTGTAAGTTGCAGATTAATCAGAACATACAACCTCCTACATGCTATAAATGTAATAATCTAGGACACATAGAAAAGTTTTGCAAATACACTAGAACTAAGAATAGAAGTGGACATCTACCTATTTTTGTAAAGAAGAATATTGGTGATACTGGTAAGAATATTGCAGACTAAATTGATGAATTTAACAATAATTTTAGGAAAGTAAGAGATATGAACAGTGATAAGTTATGAAAGGAAAAGGAAGCAAGTGAGGAAAAGGTTTAGGGAGAGTCAATAGATACTACCGAGTCCTCGCTTGATGCTAACATTACTACATAGACCTAGATGTGCAAGCATGGCCTTAGGTGGAGAATTGGAAAGAAACAACATAAATATATCCAGCCCCTAATAATGAAAAATAAGCTCTTGCAAGCTTAGGGAGAGTATGTATAAATGTTACTTAACATGTATATGTGATCGCATAGCTTTACAATCTATATCTTGTGCTCACAAGATTGTTAGTTGACTGGATCATTTGTAGAGATGAGTTTATGGGGAACTATGTCATCTCTTTACACAATGAAGTATAAGGACAAACACAATACCTTATCTAATGATCATTCAAAAAGCGGAGCTGAAAAAGAATAGAGATTTTAGCAAGAAGATCAAAGAAACCAGAGCATTGAGCGATTTGATGAAGCAAAAATGCACAAAATAAGTAATCAAAAGGTATTTAGAACACTTGTGAACTTGTGAATATGGATATACATATGATATTTGATGTTGCTGAGAGACCTAGATACAAGTTTAAGAAACATCCTTGCAAATCTATTGAGGGTGATCTAGAAGGTGTGTTTTCTCAAATGCCCTATAGAGTTCTTCACATGGAGGATATTAGGGTTTATATCCATTGCAAGTATGAATCCTTAGTTTTAATGTTTGTAGCTTCAGTCGTATGATCATTAGAATATATATAATACATGTTGATTAATAATAATATATTATATATGTTATATTATTATTAACCATATTGAAATTTAATATTCAATATTAAATTATTATATTATTCTTAATTAATAATTGATTGATGAAACATTATAAGACTGATTAAATTATGATTAATAGGAAGAGGCATGTCCTTTCTTATAAATAATAATGAATAGACATGTCCCATGAAGGGACATGTCTCTCCTAGCCTCATTCCTAATATAAATGAAAGAGAGATTGTTGCATTTGGAAAATATATACAACATAGATTGTTATTACATTTGCAGCTATCCTAAAAATTCAACATGGTATCAGAGCCAGACTGCAAATGTAAGAGAGTAGTTTGTTGATGGTAAATGTGTGACTGTCTCAGAAAATACAGTCTCGGTAAAAGGAACATATCTCACAAATGCACCATTGGATTTTTCTATATTTTGGATATGTTGATGAAAGCCTAATTTCAAAGAATCTCACTGAAGCAATTAGAGATAAATTCTTGGATGCAAAAGTTATGACAGAATATGTACGGGTCTATGTGAAATTTTTGAAAATGACTTTCATTAAAAAGATATATTAATTTGTTATGATCGTGATCAAGAGATAACAAAGTAGCATGAATTAAAGGAAGGGTGTCTATTTCTATAAAGAAAGCATCAATTATATAGTGTCACCTCTCTTGGAGAATTCAATTCATTTAACAAGAAGACATGAGTATTGTTCAACAATATAAGAGTAAGAATTGTTCATTGTGGGGGGAATAATTACCAATGTTACATTTCCATTTGAACCATCCTTAGTGGAGAGTGAGAAAATGGTGATCATCCACTCTAGGTTGTCACTCTATATGAAGGTCGTCGACATGGATAGCACGAATAACATTATGATCTCCTGCAGCGTGTCCTCCANAAACAACTTCAAAGTTTGATGAGAGTTGATATTTCCTATATGGGCTCACCTTACAAAAGGAAATATTTGAAACTTAAGATAAGTATTCCATGTTTTATTAATGCACATGAATTATTGAGTTTTAAATTTATGCTATAATATTGTCTATTAAAATATTGTATGCTTCTATCTTTGGTATTTTTTTATGAGATAGTTTAGTTTATAAGCTATTTGTAATCTCTTTCTAACATACCTTCAGGATAGAAGCACAAGAAATTGTTTTCAGAGGGAGTCTGAATCTTCAGAAGTATCTTTGGAAGAGGAGCTAAGAAGATTGATATCAGACTTAGAGGGAGTCTAACAGTTCATCTTAAGCAATCTTGGATGATCAATAGATTAATATCCTCTCAAAGAGTTCTTCTCTATGAGAGAAGTTCGAGGTGAAATCCCTTGTTTTCACCCTCTGCATTGAGGCACAATGGATGTCATGTGTGTGAATCCATATTTTTAATGGGACTTCCCCCTATGTACATCATGAGGAAGTGATGACTTCCAAATGATTATCACTTGTATTTGTAAAAGTTATTGGAAGGTGACGACCTTACAATAACTTGACCTTCTATTGTGATAAACATTGTGTGATGGCTGAAACAGATCACAATAGATGATTTCTTGCATGGTGGATTCAGTTCCTTAAATAGACCATTGACCTTCTATTGCGATAGACATCATGTGATGGCTGAAACAAATCACAATAGATGATTTCTTGCATGGTGGATTTAGTTCCTTAAACAGACCATTGACCTTCTATTATGATATACATCGTGTGATGGTTGAAACAAAACATAATAGATGGTATCTTCTATTGTGATAGACATCATGTGATGGCTAAAATAGATCATGATAGATGGCATCTTCAATTTGTGATAGACATCGTGTGATGGCTGAAATAGATCATAATAGAAGATGTGAATGTTCTTATGGTAAGTGTACATTACCTATGGACATTTTTTTGAGTACTGGTGGACATCATGTTGACTTGATGTTGGTAGGCCATTACTCTGAGCACTTGGTGAATATCATGTGACTTGATATTCTGCAGGCCAATGCTCCCGATATCATGATATGATATCTTTCTAAACGTTTGAGTACTTGGTGGACATCATGTGACTTGATGTTGGTAGGCCATTACTCTAAATATTTGGAGAATATCATGCAACTTGATATTCTGTGACAAATAATCCCAATATCATGAGATGATATTTATAAATCTATGAGTTATGGTGAATATCATGAGACTTGATATTCTTGGTTAGACCACATCTCTGATATCATATTGAGGTGATATCTAAAATATTTTTTGAGTTATGGTGAATATCATGAGACTTGATATTCTTGGTACAATGAGGTGATATCTTCTCTCTTAAAAGTAATGAATGTTTTGTTAATCATATTTTGATTAATTTTATCTTCCCTAACTAAGAGGGAGTGTTGATGTCTTGTGTAGATATGGTAAGGGTCATAAATGTTTACATGAGAGACCACTACACATTATGTTTGATCATCCTCCCTAGCTAAGAGGGAGTGTTAATGTTTGTAGCTTCAGTCATATGATCATTAGAATATATATAATACATGTTGATTAATAATAACATATTATATATGTTATATTATTATTAATCATATGAAATTTAATATTCAATATTAAATTATTATATTATTCTTAATTAATAATTGATTGATGAAACATTATAAGATTGATTAAATTATGATTGTTAGGAAGAGGCATGTCCTTTCTTTTAAACAATAATGAATAGACATGTCCCATGAAGGGACATGTCTCTCCTAGCCTCATTCCTAATATAAATGAAAGAGAGATTGTTGCATTTAAATAATATATACAACATAGAGTGTTATTACATTTGCAGCTATCCTAAAAACTTAACACTTAGGATATTTTCAGATCTTCAAGGAAATTAAGGATATGATTAACGAGGTTGAAAAGTGGAAGGATGAGTTTTCTCATCTTGATAATATCGACATAATAAAAATGACAGAATTTGATGAGTTTGATGAAGAAGAATGGTTCAAAATCTTGTTGAGTAGAGTACATGGCCAATTAATGTTGATTGGTGAGCTGCCTATGAAGATTTGTAGTGAGTTAATTCATGACATTACAGGCCTGGATAACTTTCAAATCATCCCTGTTATAGAGAACAACACCAAGAAGTAGGTGGAAACCCTGACCCACTCAAAATGAGATAAGAGAGCAATGAAAATGGTTGAAATCTTCCAATAAGATGTTATACTAGTTACGAGAAATTTTTGACACAAAATTCATTATTGCAGTTGACCTAACTCACTTTTTGCTAGTGTTATAATGATGGCATATCAGATGGTAAAGGGGAATTTCATGTATACCCTATGAAAATTTCTTGCATAACTATTCATGGAGAATGTGAAACAAATAAGGAAAGGTAGGACTAAGGCATTCATATTTGGATCACTTTTGATACATATTCATATACACATTATGGATAATTTCCTATGTATTCACCCTAGAGATTGGAAAGATAATGAACCCACTAGTCTACAAGTAACAAATAACTACAGAAGAAAGAATAACACATGGATAGTTGGAGAACTATTTTCAATGATAAAAATCCTCTAGAGAGAGATGAAATAGAGAATGAGGATACTAGAGGAAATGATAGAAAAGTACAAGGAGACAATTTTTTTCATGGTTGAAACTAATTGTGTTTTTTTTCAGGTAGTTGATGTTAGAATGAATTTAGAATAAATGAGAGGGGAGGGGTGAATCAGTTATCCTTAGGTCTAGATGTAGAAAATAAAAACTTTATGTATTTCAGATCTACTTGGCAGTAGTAGCATATGTCAACAACTTAATCATGCAGTTTACTGTCAATTGAAATTAACTTGTAGAAAAATAATAGTAAAGCAAACCATAAGCATTCACACAAGTTGACACAAGTATTCAATGTGGAAACCCAATATGGGAAAAACCACCAGTAACATGCTACCAATTTTTCACTCTTCTAAAGTGATGCCCTGTAACGAGCCAACCCTGTTAAAGGTTACAATAACACACTACTAGGTGTGACCTGGTTAAAGGATTTAATCACCCTATCAGCAGTGGCCTTGTTAGAGGACTGAGAACATTCCACCTGAATGTCACCTTGTTAGAGGATTTATACAAATGACTATTAAGTCAAACTTGTTAAAGGATTTAATTGATACAATGGTAAGAAAGTAATCAGCAATTGTGAACTGGTACATACAACTTACTTTGCAATTTAGATCCAATTACAGCTCTGATGTTAAGTTACTGGATAGCCTGCATTGTCATTTCAACCTTCTGATCTGCTTGGAAATTTGTCAAGCAATCACACATGCAACTCTCTACTTCAGCCTTTTCTGCTAGATCATGCCAAACAGTAAATCAACTATGCAACTCTCTTGCATACACATCCACTCATGCATACTCAATGCATAATGCCTTGAGGTTATCATATACCTCTATTTCTAGGTCAGATAAATATTTTTCCACTTAAACAAGATCATAGATCTTAGGTTAGGTTAGATCCAATAGATCATTCCATCTTTGCATTGCATTTACTTCTCCAAATTAGTCTCTAATTAAATATGGGAACCATGAATTAATTACTATTACCCATACATTAAATGATGTGGATCAATCTTTAATTAACATTACATATCCCAATAAAATTAACTAAGTCGGCCATAGATCTCAAATCTCATCATTAATCCAATTACTGTAAGTCGGCCAACATCATTGTTTCCACTTGGAAATTTCAATGGTGCTCCGCATTGAAAAACTTTTCTCATCACGAACAACTTTACTTGGCACAAGCAACTTGCTCGGCACAAGCCAAACTTTCTCGGCACAGAACAACCAAAAAAAATATCTTTGAAAGATAAACAACTAATTACTTTGCCAGAGTGCCAACTGATCAAGTACCCTTTAATTTTCCTTAACTCAACCATTCATTTGGTCTTCTTGTTAAATCTTCTTCATCAACAATAGATATGGTACTCAAATAGATAACAATAGTCTCACCAGTAAAGGTTTGACAACAATGACATAATAACAATTGCTTGCATTGTCACTTTCCAACAATCTCCCTCTTTGGCATTGATGGCAACACAAAATATTAAAACAATGATTTAACAAGCATAGTTACCAACCAATCAAAAAATTCACCTGTGTTCCTTGATATGAATGAATCTTCATTAATTTCTTTAGCTTCATTCTGATTCTTATCTATAAAAAATTTCTCCCTCTGTGTTTGTAATCACACTGTAATCATCTGTGTCTAATCATCTATAGACTCCCTCTTAGTAGATAACCACTTCAATGTTTTCAATTGTAACTTCAGCCTCTTTGTAATCTCTCTTTCTTGGAAATCTCTTCCTCAACTTCTTCCTCTATATAGGTAATCTCTCCCTCTTTGACAACAATGCCAAAAAATTTTATATCATTATCATGTAGATCTTCAGTATCATGTTGATCCTATCATCTTGATTATGACTGATTTTTTTTTTCTGTCCTTGTTCATCTTCACAACTTTAGCCAGCATCCTAAATTGTGACTTACTGTGCATTAATGTGTCAAATATTCTGAATGTAATATTTGATGGAACAGTAGCATACAGAACTTAATTAGCCTTAGTTAGGGGAATCACCCCCAATTTACCTCGTAGATACTCATGAGCATCCTTGGGTAGTGCTTTTGTGAATATGTCTTGTAATTGTTCTCTAGTGTTCACATAATCCAGTCTCACTTCTTTACTCTGAACTAGATCCCTCAAGTAATGATACTTGATAGCTATATGCTTTGTCTTTGAGTGCGTAAAAGGATTTTTAGAAATTTTAATAGCACTTGTGTTATCACAATATATGACAACTGGGTCAGTGATTTCTTCCTTCATACCTTTCAATAGTATCTTCATCCACATAATGTTATAACAATTAAGTGTTGCTACCACATACTCAGCTTCAGCTATAGATTGTGAGGTACAATTCTATTTCTTGCTTGTCCAGGAGATCAATCTCTTTCCTAAAAGAAATGCTCCACCAGTAGTGTTTTTCCTATCATCAACATTTCTAGCCCAGTCAGAGTCAGTGTAAACTCTGAGTTCAAACTTGTCATTCTTTTTGTAGTATAGACCATAGTCATTAGTTCCTTTCAAATATCTCAGAATCCTTTTTAGTGCCATCATGTGAGTTTCTTTGGTATTAGTAGAAAACCTTGCAAAAATCCCAATAGCTAGGGCAATATCAGGTCTACTATGTACAACATACTATAATTTTCCAATCATTGATCTATACAGTGTTTGGTTCACTTATTTTGTGTCATCATTTTTTGTCATCTTCTGTCCAACTTAGCTATGGGTGTACTCACTGGTTTAGATTCTTCCATTCCAAAAGTTTTCAGTATCTCTTTGATATATTTAGATTGAGTGATATAGATACCATTCTTCATTTGATAAATTTGTAAACCAACAAACAATTTTATTTCACCAAAAATAGACATCTCAAACTCACTTTGCATCTCTATTGCAAATTTTTGACATAACACATCTTGTCCACTAAATATGATGTCATCTACAAAAATTTCAGCTAATAATGTACTTTTACTTTGCTCTATCTTCAAGTACAGGTTGTTGTTGTCATTGGTTCTTGCAAATCCAATCTTGATTAGATAATTGTGCAATCTCTCATACTATTCTCTTGGCACTTGCTTCAATCCATATAATTCTTTGTGCAATCTACAAACCATATCCCTTTTGTTTGGGTCTATAAAACCATCACCTTGCTCAATATATACTTCTTCTTCCAAGATTCCATTGAGAAACGCAGATTTCACATCCATCTGATAAACTTTAAATCCTTTATAGGCTGCATATGCAAGTTAGGTTCTGACACCTTCCAATATTGCAATTGGAGGGAAGGTTTCACCGTAGTCAATTCCTTCCTCCTATGCATAACCCTTGTATACCAGTCTAGCTTTGTTTCTTGTCACATCTCCATGCTCATTCAGTTTGTTCCTGAATACCCACTTTGTGCCAATTACATTTTTATCCTTTGGCCTAGGTATAAGTGTCCAAGCTATTTTCTTCTCAATTTGTTCAATTTCCTCATTCATTACTTGTATCCAATCTTCATTTTCTAAAGCATCTTTCACTGTTTTGGGCTCAAATTCACATAACAAACATGTGTCATTTTTCAACTTACTTCTTGTCATAATAGCAGAATCCTTTGATCCAATGATTTGATCAGAATTGTGATTTCTTCTCACATATTTTTCTAGGGTAGGCTCAGTCCTTGCTTGAGGTTCATCATTTTTATTCAGTTCTGGTTGATTCTGTGACTCGACATCTCCATCAGATAGCCTGCCATTCACTTCCAATTGCTCAAAAACTCCACTCTGTGACTCAGCAGGAGCATGTTGTTGTTTAGCAGTAGTCTCAGGTAGTGAATTAGAATCTTCCTCATCCAAATATACAAATGATCTATAGCTTTCAGGATCTTGTGTACTTTTAGCTTCATTTCTTTCTGCAAACTCATCAATTCTTACATTTACACTTTTAACAATTTTGTTAGTATTAGAATTCAAACATTTGTATCCTTTTCTTTTCATTGAATAACCAAGGAATATGCCTTCTTCACCTTTATCATCTATTTTTCCATTTATGTTGTCTTTCAGTATAAAACATTTGCTTCCAAATACTTTAAAACACTTTACACTAGGTGCATAACCATACCAAAGTTCATAAGGTGTAGCATCTGTACCTTTCTTGACTTGAACTCTATTCAGTGTATAGACTGCAGTACTTACAACTTCTTTCCAATATTTTTGTCCAACATTTTTCTCCACCATTAGTGTTCTAGCACAGTCCATGATAGATTTGTTCCTTCATTCAACAATGCCATTTTGTGGAGGAGTCCTGAGTGCAGACATCTGTCTCTTTATGCCTCGGTCATTGCAAAACCTATTGAACTCATTAGAAATAAAATCTCCACCTCTGTCAGATCTTAAGCATTTCAAATGTTTGTCTATTTCCTTTTCAACTTTAGCTAAGTACCATTTAAATAACTAGAATGCATCAGATTTTTCCTTGAGAAACATTCAAGTCATCATCCTTGAATAATCATCAACAAATAGAATAAAGTATCTAGCACCACAATAGCTTCTTTCTCCAATGGGACCATAGAGATTAGTATGGACTAATTCTAGAATTTCCTCTGATACATGGGTTTTACTCTTGAAACTAGACTTAGTCATCTTTCCTAGTTGACATTGTTTACACATAGCATTCTCAGGTTTCTTTAACTTAGGTAGCCCTCTAACCTTTTTCAATTTACTTATGCTTACCAAGTTA
>MU227299.1:2154030-2165182 GCA_018584345.1 Thuja plicata
CCTAACCATAAGTCTAAATTGTAACCCTAACCATAATCATAAACCTAAACCATCTCCTAACCATAATGCTAATCTTAACCTTAATTCTAAACTTGACCCTGACCCTAACCCTAACCCTAATGCTAACTTGAACCATGATATAAACTTTAGTGCTACATGCTAACCCTAATCAAATTAATTAATTCAATGTGTTACGCACGTTGCAACTACTACTAGCTAATATAGACTCTATATTTAAAATACGCCGAGATGCATCGAGGTGTTGAATTTTTTCATCATTCACCTTTAATAGAATAAATTAAAGTTGAAAAAATTCAACGCCTCGATGCATCTCGGCGTATTTTAAATATAGAGTCTATATTAGCTAGTTATATTCCTAGAAAATATGAAGGTCAAAAGTTTCTATTTTATGTTTCTATAAAACAATAACTCTTCACTCAATAGGATGACCATTTATTTAATTTCTACTAGTTAAACTAAAACTCACAAATATTAGTACTACTAAATAGCAACTAATCACATCCATTCTTTCCACTGAATGGACATTACGCACAAATGAAGGTCTTAGACTAAATATTGATCAAATTAACAACGCGACTAATCCTTCTCCCCTAGGATTCTCTATCTAGTTTGTATATACTTCTATCGATTAACCTAGAACGAAACAGTCGTGTGGTTAAATTCATAAGAAAAATAAAACCAGATATCATAAGCGTAATGAGTAAATTTTATTTCGCCCCTCATTAGTTGTTTGTCTGGCACCTGCTCTGCTCCCTCAACCCGGCCCATTTTTCCATTTCCCTGAATTACTAGAACAACTCCGAAATGAATGCTTCATAATATTCCAGAATGCTAGCTTGACGCTTGGGATTCGATTGCCCTTAACTCATCCAAACGTCTCCTCGAATTCTTCTTTTGGGCGTTCACTTTATATATTCAGTTAGCATTGTGTAAATGGTGGATGTGGGTAACGTTTTCTGGAAGAGAAAAGTATCAGCTAGACAGAAAGAGGTCACCAATGGAGCCCGATCAACCGCCACGAAATATACTTGGCACTTTTCGCATGTTATGTAGAGGATTTTCACGGCTTTTGGAGGCGTTGTTGAGAGGGATTGTATCTTTTCCGCAGGTATTGTTGAGATGGATTGAATCCTTCCAGGCTTGTCTTCCTCCTCTTCCACTACTCCAGTTTTACATTCTGCTCTTCTTCATTGGCTATGCTGGTTTAAACCTTTTTCTGCACCCCGCCGAGCTACGTTATCATTTTCACTTCGTTTGGCTCGTCTTCTGCCTGTTTTTACTCTACATGCAATACGACGATGATGTATAAAACTACCTTTCATATTAAACTTCTTTCTACGCTTATCAGTATGATGAAAGGAGTCCCTATAAAACAAAAGCATGTTATGTATCTGCCCCTAATGTTTATTAATGTCCTACATTGAAGTTTGGCATCGTCTGTGTTATCATGTAAAAATCTGAAGATAAGTATAGCCTATCATTAATGTGGAGATCCAGTATTAAATCGCCTCTTCAGCTTTAAAGTTTGTACATTGTAGATTTCAATATGGTGGATTCTCGTTTAAAATTAGAATGAAGCGTTCTATAGACATGCTAACTGAATGGATAAAGCAATAATCTCGTTTTCATTTAATTTACAAATATACAGATATCTACCACTGTTCTCTTCAATCAGTTGCTCGTGAGGAATTTCATAAATCGGTAAAACTCGACGATTGTTAAGAGGCAATAATCATGGACGCACAAATACAAATGATTCAGTTGAGAATTCAATTAAGACGAGACATGATTTAGTTGATAATTCAATCAGAATTGCGTTTCTAATAGAAGACAACTATTTTCAAAGATCTTTTAGAGAAATTTGACATTAACAAGGCTTTATACAGCAATTTCGCTAAAGATGAAGGATGGCAAATTAAACCCTATTGGGTTTCCATAATAAAACCTTAGAGAACTCAATAAATTCTTAATTCTTCCGTCTTCCCTATTGGGTACCTCGCTTATACAACCCCTTCCATAACAAAATGGGAAACACTAGCTAGAGCTAAATGATGAGATAAAATTACATATGAAAACCTACTTTATGAGTAAACTAGGTACTACTAATGGTTGGTTTAGTAACATGATGAATCATGTTGTTAGGAAAGGAATCTCAATCATGGTCTTAATGTTAAGATTGCAAATAGTCAAATTTTAGAATAGACGATAACGATATATAAATTCAAGGATATAATTTTTAGTTTATTAAGAAAGAAAATTTGCCGACAAAATATATCAATAGTCTATAGATGTTTGGTTATCATAATTAAAATGTAAAATTACCTAAGACATAGAGAAGAGATATATGACGGATACAGTAATGGACCGTCTGCATCACACACTATATAGTGTTATCTCACTAATTTATGATTACCATTAAATAGTTCCATGCCTTCTTTCTCATATTTATGGTGTACTTGAGATATAGTTTGGATAGTTGTTTTTCATATATTTCTTTGATTAAGTAAATTGGGACAGGATTAGAACCCTTAAAATAACAATGATCAAGAACAAAATAAGGGTCACATGATTAGTCGGGAGATTAAAAAAATAAAAAATAATATAAACAAAAGACTAGCGATTAGTCAAATAATTTATTGACCAAAAACAATGAGAGGACGTAATAAAAGAAAAGATTTCCTAAGAGGCTGAGGCTCTTGATAGCTTGGTACTCCTAATTGAGAATATCTATCTTCTTTGGAAAAATGATAGCCTCCTATTAGTAGAATATCCTTTGAGAGAGTAGAAGTTGTCAAAATAATAAAATTTCTTTTTAAGAATACTTGGATAGAGTTATATCAAAAGCCACATCCAACTCAGTTCTCTTACACATGGTATATTTCCTTTCTAGATCCTTCTACAAAAATGCATGGAGACTGTCATTTTGTTTATCACCTCCTTGTTGAAAGGAACAATGTCTTCCATGTTTTTCATCATATTTTCTATTGTCATTGATGTTAGTAATGGTTCTATCAATGCTCTTCATTTCCTCATCTATTATTACATTGACTTTTATTGAAATAATCTCATCCTCTAGAATGTAGCCCACATGTAAAATTTCTTTCTAATCGCTTGATTAGTAGTCCAAATCACCTCATCAATAACCTTAGAAAACATATCTGTAAATCAGCTCATCTCACCCTTCTTATTAAAGAGCTGACATAGCAGATCCATTTATTTATTTGAATTTGCAAAATAAGAGTCCTCATAAAAACTTCTTTGATTGCTTTACACTCTCTTAGAAGATCCTCCTAGGTGAAGCCATTTTTCCAATGGGCGATTGTCTCACCTTCCATTAAGAATTTCTTGAACTCCTCTTTGTATTTTTCTTTTCATTTCTTTGGAGAGGAAGTCACTTGCATGGGAAGAATAGTGACAAATGATATAAGATTAAAAATTACATTGAAGGAAAACCATTTAAAATCAACACTATCATCTCTCCAAGAATCAGGAAAATGAACAAAATAGAAAGGTCCTAACAAGTCATCACCGCTAAGCAATAAGGAAAATTTCCATGTTAAAAAATTTGCAAAAACACAGAGTCGTAGTGACTCAAAATCATTGGAATTTACTTGAATCACATTAATATCTATTGCATCGCAAAGCTCAATAAAAAAAAGAAACTTTTGTATGGACAAACAAATGAAGAAAGATGAAGAACAAATGTAGAATTTAAAACCAAAATTTAATGACATTTAAAAAAAGTCACCTCATCTAATAGAGGAAAGGATTTTCCCACTTAGTATAATGATAATAGCGGCCTATGAAAAATAATAAACCATTAAAAAAAAGTTAAATATGTATTAATAATCAACATTAGATATTTGATTTTTAAGGATCACTATACACAAGTCATTTAAGTGCTTGTCTACAACATTCAACACCATCAAATTATTAATGAACTTTAATTTTCCCTCATATTAGGAAATATCTTGCCTTATAAGAATGTGTGATATAACTTGTACTAATCCATATCATGAATCATGAATCAAAATAAAAAGTCAGATCTCTCACAAGCTAGCCAAGACAAGCCTTTCTATTAAACATCATGAAATTATTTGAGACACCATTAATAATTATTTTATCGGGTTTTCTCCTTTGTGAGATAAATATCATGGTATGTCACAACCACCTTAATGAAGTTAAAGGTTTGGACCACTTGATTAACGACATAGGCTAAACTCAACCTATCTTTACTATCCCTAAGGATGTTCCCATCCTACTCAAACCAGATTCACTTTTGACGATCCATAACAAAAAATTAAGCCAACTAACATCATGGTAATGAGTGAAAAAATTTCAAGTATTTTTATGGTTAAAATTAAGTGATATTATCATGTTTTAATTAGATCAGTCGAGAAAGGGCTCAAACCAAAATAGAAAAAATAACGTCAAGTCATAAGATAGTTCCAAATGAATTCACAAGTAGTGAATTGAACTAGCCGAAAATGAAGAAACAAAGAGCTAGAAACAAAAACAACAAGAGTCCATAAACAACACACAAGAAACTAAATAGAAAGGAAATTGATCCCCTTCCAATCCTTGTTAAGTTCCTTTAGACTATCCAGAAAGGAATTATTTCTAGGCTGATGTAGAACCACATTAGGAGGAGGTGCCTCTTACATGGGCTAAGTATCAACCATCATATCATCCATGTACTTCATTAATTTGGCCTTCTTGTATTCTAGTTCATCCTAGAGAGTGTTGAAAGAAGAAAGTCATTTTATCAATCATCTATTTCTTGAAATTAGCCACATCCTCCAGGTTTTTATTCACTTAGTTTTGATTCTCCTTGGCATTTGCCAAATCCTAATGCAGCTCTTATTTTTCCTCATTTGATACCCCAATTATCCAATTTTTACACTAGTTCATCAACAACTTCCCAAACATCATCATCTACACTAGTACAAGTCAAATCCCCCGCTTTGGTTTCAGCCTCGACAAAATATTCTAACTTATTGATTTTCATTTTGGTTGTACTTAATTTAGAAATTAAACAATAGAAGCAAAGGAACTCATTTCCCTTGCTATTTTAGGCATAGTACCAATGATCTAACTAACCCTACAGAGAACTTGAACAATAAACATAAATCTCCAAAAAACTACTAAAAGAAACACATTACTTACCAAAAAACATTGTGAAAGAATGGAAATAGGATTTCTTGATCTGCATTAGTCACCTCTCTATCAGATTCAACAATTTATGCCTATATATAAATATATATGTTCATTATTTCCATTATAAGCATCAATAATGTTGGCAATAATCAAATAAGCATTATCAACACAAAGCTATTGATAAAGGAAAAAGAAGGTTTTGAAGGGACCTGAAACCCTATAAAATAATATAGAAGTACAGATAATAGTCTGCACCATTTGAGGGATACCAAGTTAAAAAAAATAGAACCAAAAAGGTTACCCTAAAGATAGACAAATTAAAGGTAGCTAAGAGGCCACTAAACATATAGAAAAAATAAAACTAAACAGGGAAATAAAAAAAGAAAGAAAAAAACCAAGCTAGGTACTTCTGATCCGTAGAAACCTCTGCCTCCAAATTTATCATATCCATAGAAGTCTTCTCTGGGTCCTTAAGCTTCACAAAGTAATTTTCAGCCTTTCTCATATGGTTACCTCTGGTCTTCCTGATAGGCCTAAAAAATTCCTAACCCTTATCCTAAGCCATCTCTATGATCTTCTTTTCCTAGTGCTCTTTTTCAAGGATGACGACCAACATTTTCAAAACTTTTGCTTTATTCATTATACTCTTATGGCTCAAGTTCATGGCCAACTGAATAACCTCCTTAATACTGGTAATCTTCTCCTCCAAACTGAGAATAGTCCTTTTTCACCTTATCCTCAAAATCCACTATCTTCTTAAGGAAATATAAAACCAAATTCTTCTCTTCTATTATCCATAAATTTTACCTAGCACCATCAGAAGTACTATCCTTTCCCACCACCTTAGAATCAATAATTTAAAGTTTCCTGCCGATAACCCTTCATTTAATCTTTGTATCCTTGGTCTACTGGAAGATTCATTTGAGAAGAGAAAAGGACCCATTCACATGGTCCTTAGCAAGACCCCAAACATCACTATAATCTTCTCATTCATTCTTAAGATGATGACAACCAATATTTAACTCCCTGCAAGACACAACATCCATACTCAGAGAGGCTCCACCAGGAAAAAGGAATGAATTATCAACATGAATTTAGTCATTTTAAGCACAAATAATAAATGTAATCCACCCTAGGAGATAAATCAAACAAAAATATATCATAAGATATCTTCCTAAAATGATATAATTTAGATATACACATCACAACATTCTCAAAATTTTATTCCAAAGGCAACATGTACAAAAAAATTAAAATAGGTTACCGGTTAGTCCATAAATGTTGTTCCAAACATATAACACCATCTAAAGCATGGAACCTAATCATAAGCCTATTTATTGATTACTTATCCTATATATGAACCAATAATACTCAAAATCTAGTCATAAAAAATAGATGAGTCAACTAGTAGCCAATACAGACAAAAATGTGGCACTTGTGACAACAAAACTTCACTCATGGAGAAAATAATCAAAACATATCTAAAATAAAATCTGCAAAAATTATTTTACCATGTCCACCAAGCCACATATACTGAAATTGCAATGCAGAAGAATGAAAATAATTCTCCCAGCTTGTCTAATCCTTCCTGAGAACTAGTCTTATTGTCAGTCAAACCATGCATCTTTGAAAATGATCATTTGGGAACTTCAAACAATGATAGTGAAATATATACATAATACAATAATTATAAATAGAACCACATGTCACCATCATATCATGTAGAAAAATGTAGATAATTCTCCCATACGATCTTCAAATACTCTTTCTTGTATATTTCTACTTTTTATACTTCTCTCTTCCAAAAATACAAAAAAAAGTCTCAGCAAAATCATTAGAACCTCAAAACTCAAAAATATTATTTACCAATCATTGAACACTCAATATTCTTCAAATATTCTTCATCAATCAATGTCACGTCATCAACAAATTGTTTTCCTCATCAAGATAACATCAAGGCCATACTAGAGGATGAAATCAATAAAAATATAGATCATAATGCTAACAATCTCCCCCTTGATTGTCAAAGGCAGTACCAATAACAAAAAAAAGGAAGAAACCTTTTCAAACTTCCCTCTCTAGCTTTTATATCAAGGGTAAAGGGAACACAACTTTCTCTCCCCTTGATTCTGCAAGAAGCAACCCATATTTATTCCAAAATTCCTCCTTTCATGGAAAATTATTCTCTCTAGTCTATTTCTCCAACCTTCCTCCTATACTACTCCCCATGATAGTAGTCATAGCTTTAATGCAAGAGATAAATGATATACAATTTTTCTTTCTCTGGAAATATGTACTCTTATGAATCTAATTTAGAAAAGGTGGTAACGTCTAATTTCTTTTGAAGATGCTCAAAAGTATCCTTGTCCAAAATTTAGTAAAAATATATAAATTATTTCCTTGGTTGGCACATATTCTATTATAACTTCCTTCTCAACAACTTTATCCCTCAATAAATGGTACCTTACAGAGATATGTTTAATCTTTGAATGCATCAGTACTAGATTATTATAGACACTAATAGAACTTATGTTATGATAGATTATTGGAAATGCTTCAAAAAAAATTGTTTTCACATGCATAAGTGTCTTCTTCATTAAAATTATTTGAGTACAACAAGATGTTGTAGCAGTCTAATTTGCTTCTATAGTAGATAGATAAACTGAATCATTTTTATTGCTAGTCCAAGAAACCATCCTATCTCCTAAAAATAAACAATAGTACTTATTATTCATCTACACATCCTACCCATACAAGATCAATAAAATCTTTCAATCAGAAAGATCCATCTCTTATGTACCATTGGCCAAGGTCTAATGTACGTTTTAGCTATCTGAATATATTTTGAACCATCACTTCATGAGATTGTGTTGAATTTTCTTCATATATGGAAGGTAAACATATTTCATACATAATATATGATCTTGATGCTATTAAGTGTAGTATTTTACGAATCATAGATTTGTAGAAAGTCTTGGGACTCATCACATTGTTGAACCAATAAAAACTATCCATTGGAGTTTTCATTGGTTTAAAAACCTTTAATATGAACTTATTCACCATTTCTTTGATGTATTTAGTCTAAGAAAGAAAATTATCATCTTCCTTCGGCATGTTGAAGATAAATAAAAAATGACGTAACTAGTCATGGATATTTTTAATTTCTTTCTCCATTACTTCAACAAACTTCTTGCAAGAATTTTCATCACCTTCAAATATGATATCATCAATATATATTGTTACTACTAGAACCTTATCATTTTCAATTTTTATATAAATATTACCATCTCTCATACCTTGTTGAATTTCTTTTTGTAGAAAATATTTTTCTAGTCTACCATACCGAGCTCTAGGGGCATCCTTAAGTGCATATGATACCTTCTTGAGTCTACAAACCATATCTAGATTTTTTTATAGTTTGACACCATCTGTTTGTTCTATGTAAGTTTCTTCCTCATGTTATTCACTAAAAAATGAATACTTAACATCCATCTGATAAACATTAAAAGTTTTATCTCCAACAAAAGCCAAGAATATTCTTGTAGACTCTAATCTAGTCACCACAATTATTTTTTCTTCTACATCAATTCCTCCAACTTGAGTATGACCTTTACATAATAGTCTTGTTTTTTTGGTAACTTGTTTATCTTCATTTAGATTGTTTTAAAATACCCCCTTAGTTCCAATTATATTTTTGTTCATTATCGTAGATACCAAGTGCCATGTTTGATTCTTGTGTATCTGATCGATTTCTTCTTCCACATATTTTATCCAACATTCATCTTGTGTAGCTTCTGCATAAGTTTTCAATTCTGTTGTAGAAAAAAAATTGCTTTATCGCTCACATATCCTAGCAAATCTTCTCCTTTCTTAAATGCCTTTATCCTTGTCTCCAATAATTTGTTCCTATGAATCATCTCTTTGAACATGCTTGACAAGTATCATAATATTTTATTTTGTTCCTTTACGTTCATCCTTTGATTATTTATTATTATTATCTTGAGATTTTCTTTCTTCTGCAAGAGTGATAGGAACGTCTTCTAATTCAATTTAATGTTTGAGCAGTCTGATCCCATACTTCATTGACCTTTATATTTTCACTTTCCACCACTTTCTTCAGTCTCATATTATACCACTATTATGACTTGAATGTAATAGATTTTCCCAAAAGGACACATTTGTTTGATATTGCATGAAATTCTCTAAGATTTTCTTTGTCTCTTCTTTTATAACATTTGCTTCGAAACATTCTAAAATATTTGATAGGTGGTGATTTACTAAACCATAGCTCATAGGGAGTTTTTGTATAATTTACTCTTCCCTATTACTCATGTAGGGTAACTTACCATATAGGTTCTCCATAGTGTATGTTTCCATATCTCGACTTCATTGAATAGTGACCAGTAGGGTTTTGTAGGTCTGACTCATTTTTCACATCACTTTCAAGACCATCTCATTGTTTTCAAGGGATCCTTTAATGAGTTGACAATTTCATTTAGGTGATATAGATAACCATGAATGTTCTTATCCTTTGACATTGTAAGTGTTTCAAACCCGTACTTTAGATTTTACAACTTGATCTACTTGATTTTTTTTCTCTTTCATAAATACCCCCAAGCTTATCCCATGCATAAAATATAGATTTCTAAACTATGACATTTAGCAACTTCGTATTACTTAAACTATTAATAATTGCATTTCTTGCCTTTGCATTATTCTCATGTGCTTTAATCTCTTCTTACTTGATAAGAATACTTGTAAATAGATAAAAGTATCTATTTTATATTTCTAGAAAATATGAAGGTCAAAAGTGTTTATATTAAAATGACTATTCAACCAACATGATTACTTTTTTTTCGATATTTATTAATTAAATTAAAAATTTGTATTCTGTTAGCAACGAAATGTCACATGACAGCTGTTCTACTGTCTACTGAATAGACATTGCCCAAAAAATGAAGGTCTTCAAGTAAATATAATTGACCAAATTCACCACACGACTAATCCCTGTCCCCTAGCATTCTCTATACTCTATATAGTTTGTATATTTTTTATCGATTAACTTAGAACGAAATAGTTGTGGACTTCAATTCATAAGAAAAGTAAAACCAGATATCATAAGTGTCATGGGTAAAATTTATCTCCCCCCTCAGCCGTTGTGCCTCTGCCACCTGCTGCTCCTCCCCAACCCAACCCATTTTTCTTTTTCTCTTAATTACGCCGAGAGGCGTAACCTACAATGGCATCACACCCCTCCCTATAGAAGGTCATCAAAAGTAACGGTGTAAGAAAAAAGAAACAGTTTGTATTCCATGAACTTGAATGCCACCTGTCTCATGAAACAAATAATGGTATTCAATGAGTGCTACCTGTCCAATAGAACATGAAACGCCATCGACGTTTCATGGAAAGAGTCATGTAAGAGGATTATTTGCAGGTCAGTTATACAAATTATCATTTGAAACTTCCGATACTGCTATGGTTTTCATTTAAATTCATTGATTTGCAGGGAGAGGCAGTGCGGAAAAGGCTCAAGCGCTGTTTGTGTTTGGAGACTCCTACGCCGACACCGAAAATAAAGATCCATACAATCAAAGCATAAACCAGCCATGGAGAAGACCATACGGTTTGACCTGGCCTGGATATCCTGCAGGCAGATTTTCTTCTGGAAAAACACAGATAGATTTTTGGGGTAAAACCTCCTTCCACTCACAAATGCTAAAATTTAGGGTTTTAAGAAACCTTTGTTTTATAAATATGCGGCCGTGGTGAGTGCAGAGGATATTTTAGGGCTTCCATCTCCTATTCCTTATGAGCTACTGAAAAGTCATGACTGTAAAGAAACTACGAAGAAGATCAGACAAGGAGTAAATTTTGCAGTGGGAGGCAGTGCAATATTTGAAGCCTACGGTTTCATAACAGTAGCACAACAGGTTAAGCAGTTTAAAGAGCTGATAGGAGGAAGTAACGGGTT
>MU227299.1:2199463-2218040 GCA_018584345.1 Thuja plicata
ATTAATTAAATAATTAATAAATGATGATGTCATCAGGGGTTTAGGGGAATATTAATAAATGAAACAAACTTATTTAATTCATTTAAAAACATAGGAATTAATTATTTAAACAATGAAATTGCTTTTTCAATAATTAGGGGACTATAATTAAAATAGGCTAGGGGAATGGGTTAATTGCAAGTGGGTATTTGATTTAGGGATTTATTTAATTCCTTTATAATTAAATACTATAGCCATGTTTGATTTTGATTTGATTTGATTGGTCAAAATTGATTTGAATTGTATGGCTATAATAGTTAATATAAATCAGTGATAAAAATCACCTAGGATATTAAATTGATTAAAAGAATTATGCCAAGCAGTAACAGGGTTGTTTGGACATAAATCAAGGGCATGATCACACTTAGGGAAAATAGGGTCCATAGTTGCAATAGACCAAATTCAGGTTCTTACAACATTCACCTCCCGAGTTCAATTTCTCCATGTGAAGGAGTTGGAGAGTAGTGGCAGCCGCGTGCATGACCTTCACAGCAAAATCTGCAATCCTGTTGAAGCTTTCCCTAAGATTATTCATTTCTACTCTCATTTCCTTTATCTCCACCTTGGGGACAGACAGCAACTCTTGAGGACCAACATTGCCAAAGGGGGTGTCACTCACAGCATCAGTTAGTTTATCCTCTATTTTTTTAGGGTCCTCTGGGCTAATGTTTATAACCACATGAGGGCTAGGGTACTGTGGGGTTAGGAGCGGGGAATCCGCTATCTTCTCCTCAAAGATTTTTCTATTGGAGAGGTCGTAGGTAGGGAGACCAAAACTAGCCGAGACATGAGAGTCATGGCTATTTACAGACCCCTCCACAAAATGGCTTTTCTTCTTTTTTTCCTTATTCTTCTCCTCGACCTTAATTTTATTTCCCATTTTAGAATCCCCCCTAGTTGCGTGCTTGATATCTTCTTCCTCCTCCGAATCTTCTTCCTCTTCTTCCTCTTCAGTACACCTCTTTCTCACTGCTTTTTGCTTGTATCTAGTTTTAGTGGCTAGCCTGTTAGATCTCCATCTATTGTTGCTCTCCTCCTCCTCACCTTCAGAATCAATGGTGATTTGGTCACCTTCGGTAGAGATCTATTTATTTTTCTTGGAGACCGGGGTTTTGGAGGAAGTCGTGGGGTTGGAGAGCGTGACTTGAGGCTCATTAGGGTTCACAGAGTGCTATGTGGGGATAAGCAAAGAAACAATCCTAGGTGTACAGAGGGCTAAGTGGAAATTGTAAAGGCAAAACATTAAGCCCTGATGGAGGATGCAATAATTTTGCCTAGCTCTCATTTTTTCTCTAACATCCAGAACAGACGCTTCCATAGAATGGAGTAGGAAAAATAGAAAGGATATGGAATCGTTGTACCTGAAGTGGTTGAGGAGAGGGAAATGGTAGTTGTAACAATTGCCAAAGTGACCTTCCAGAGTGATTTACTTCATCAAGATGAGGCACATATCATCCCATGGGTCAGGCAGTGATAATATGTTGAATCCTCCCCTAAAGCGTTCAGGAATCTCTACTTTTTTAAAGAACCATTTCATATGGGTGTCATCATGGCTTTTGGTGATCTTCTTCCATTTTTTCCCCTTTGTGGAGAGACCCATGGCTTGCATGATCACCTCCTCATTAATCTCATATGTTATTCCATTAATAGTTACTTTACGCTCATCCTAAGTTTTCACCAACTGCAGTGAGACTAGTTCATCACTGTCGCATATACCCTTCATGAAAGGGAAGAAACCACCCTCCTTGAGGTGGTTAAGAATGCATGGATTTTTTATTAAGTCATCTTTGATCCTAGCGGGTTCCACCCGCACCATGTCTCTGCCCATCTCCAAGCTATATTCATGCAAGTCTTCCTCCTTAGTCTTAACTGACATCCCACCTTTCCTTCCTTTTTTTAGCATAACCCTAACCAAAGTGGAGCAAAAAACCTAGCAAATGTAGCACTTTTGTCTCCAACCAAAAAACCAGGTGGTAATAATTTTTGCCTGCTCATAGAGAAGGTTTGTACTATTCACATGGTTTGCCGATATGAGTGAATAAGCTTTGCATATTAATCACATCAATCATTTCATTCTTACCCTTGCGCATGTTAAGCTCCACATCTTTTAATTTGAAAAATCTTGTACTCTTTCTAAAAATGGATTTGATGTCCCGTCTTTCAAGCTGACAATAATTAATATGATCACACCCCGTATCTCTTATAAAATTTCAAATGATGCAATGCCTTGTGAATTTTCTTTCCGACTTATTCAACCAATCAACACCAGCCTTCTCAGACATTATTAAATTTTCTTTCTTTTTCCACAAGCCAAATAACGTGCTTTGGTAGGGAGTTTAAGTTTCTCCAACATCTTAAGTTATCCACCACAAAACCCAAGGTTGCCAGCATGTCTGCCACCGCATTGCCTTCACGGTAAATGTGTTGAAGGTTGAATTCATCAAACCTAGGGAGTAGTGAAAAGATGTCATGCAACACATTTGCCAAAATCTAGCCAGTAGTATAGTTCCCTTTAACCAGCTCGATAACAATTTTAGAATCACCTTCTATGATTAATCTTTTAATCCCTACATCAGATGCCACCTTGACACCCCATAGGAGGGCAAACATCTCAGCCAAATTGTTAGATCCCATTCCAAGGTGGACTGCATAGGCCAGGATAAGGTGACCATTATGATCATGAAGAATACCACCTCCCGCAGTAATGTCATTAGAGGCAACCCCATCAAAGTTCAGCTTAGTTATGTTTTCCTCTGGGGGAGACCATTTAGTGTTTAGTCTTTTAAGAATTTTGGAGTTGTCCATCACATAGAATGAAGTGGGAAGAGCCCATTCCTTGGCTATCATACACTCTAGTCCCTGGGGGGTGGGGGGATTTTCCAATGGCAGGTTTCTAGATTTTCCTTCAGCAAATTCACAATCAGCCACACTGTACCTTCAACATTACTATCATCTCCTCTAAAAATCTGATTGTTTCATTCCTTCCATAGACCCTAGCAGACATGCGGGGGTAATTATCTCCAAAGGATGTGAATAAGAGGATGCTCAACAATTTAACCCCAGTTATTAATGAATTGGTCTAAGTGCTCCAAAAAGACCCAATCCAGCTTCATTTTTCTCATAATTTTTCCCCACACCTGAGAAGCATAAGAGCAGTGAATAAGAATATGGTTTATAGACTCTACCTACATTTTACAAAGAACACACCTGTTAACCAGCCGAACCCCCCATTTCTGGAGGTTGTCTAACATAAGGATTTTCCCGTGAAGAGCGATCCACTAGAAGAAATTAATTTTGGGAATGAGCTGGGGGAGCCACACCTTTCCCCAACTCAACTCATCAGCTAGAGCCTTAATGTTAGCATGGTATACAGATTTGACCATGACCTCCCCTAATTTTCTGTGGCACCACACAACCTTGTCAACAATTTGTGAGAAGGGGATCCTGATCACAACAATCATTTTCTGTAGTTCCATAATGTGGGTTGGGATATACTCCTGGTCATGATAAGAATTAGCAAGGTTCTTCCATTTCATATCTTGAGAAATGTAGTCACTGACTTTGTCTCCAAAGTGAGAAGTCAAACGATCTTTGAGGAGACAAAGATTATTTCTACTAAGAGGTTTATCTCCTACCCACCAGTCCTCCCAGAAACTTATCTTCTTTCCGTCACCAACCACCCATTTTAAGCCTTTGAGGAGGGAACCTATAATTTTCACCATGACATTCCAAAATTTAGACCTAGTGGGGTAGCTTTGACCCATGGGGAATTGGTCATTTAAGAAGTATTTGGCCTTCTAAATTTTGCACCAACTCGAGTTACCTTTAAAGAGTTGCCACCCAAGTTTGGTAATTAGTGCCTTGTTAAGATCTTTTATCTTTCTCACACCCATTCCTCCCACCTTCTTGGGTTGGCACACTATTTCCCAGCTAATCAGGTTCATTTTAGTCTTTTCCTCCGTTCCAGACCATAGGAAGTTCCTTTGTATTTTTTCCAGTTTCTCAATAGTTCTGTCATTGATTTTGAAAAGAGATAGAAAGTAAACTGGTATTCCTTGGAGGGCTGCCGCCAGAAGTTGAAGCTTTCCCGCATTACTTAGGACCTTTCTTTTCCATCCTTCCAATTGTTTCTACATTCTTTCAAGTATAGAGTTCCAGAAGGGGTTGGAGACTTCCTTAACAGTGAGGGGGAGCTTGAGATAAGTGTTGGGAAGTATACCACCCTTACACCCAATACAATCTATAATTTTCAACTGGGTTCTTTGATCATAATTAAAGAAAGAAATTTATCTTTTACTGTAATTAATCACCTAACCTGAGGCCTTCGCATAAACATTTAGCAAATCTTTCCAAGCTCTTGCTTCTCTGATGCAAGCTTTCCCAAACAGAAATGTGTCATCCACAAATTGTTGGATGATTTCTGGAGGAAGAGTGGAGGTCGGTTTGAATCCAGCAATGTGGCCAAAAGCCTCAAGTCTCAACATATTATGGGCCAACACCTCATCCACCAGGAGGAACAGGTAAGGGGATAGGGGGTCACCTTGGCGCAAGCCCCTCTCTAGATTAAAGGACCCCCAAGGAGAACGATTAACAAAAACTGCAAATTCAACAGTTTTTACCACCTCCTTGACAATTCTAATGAAATTTTCATTAAATCCAAGCTTATTTAGAGCCCCATAAAGGAATTTCTAGATCACCTTATCATACGCCTTAGAGATATCAAGTTTCAGTGCCATGTCAGCATTATTACCTCTATCCATCAAGTGAATGATTTCATGGGTAGTGATAGCCACATCAAGGATTTGCCTTCCTGGAACAAACCCCTTCTAGTTGGGGTTAACAATTTTATCCAGGAGAGGTTTGATCCTATTAGTGATGATTTTTGAAAGGATTTTTTAAACTGTGTTACAGAGGCTAGTCGGCCAAAAATCACTTAGTTCCTTGGGGTCTTGGATTTTAGGGACAAGAATAATGTAAGTTTTATTAATACTCTTGAGAATTTTTCTAGTTCTAACAAAATCACGGGCAACATGGATAATATCATATTTTATGACATCCCAGAAATGTTGGAAGAAAGCTGGGGGAAATCCATCCAGCCCAAGAGATTTAAAAGCCCCCATGGAGAAAACCACAATTTTGACTTCCTCTTCTGAGACCTTGGAAAGAAGCCAATTATTCTGTTCTCTAGAAATAAAACTCGGGATAGCCTCTAGAAGATGGGAGCTGGCAGCGTCAGCCCCCCTCCGAAGCAAGTTACTAAAGGTATCATGAAATAAATCCATCGTATGTTTACCCATTTCTTCATCCTCACTGATCACCACCCCACCGGCAACCAATGATTTGATAGTATTCCTTCTCTTATGAATTGAAGCAAATCTATGGAAAAAATCTGAGTTGTGGTCCCCTTCTTTGAGCCATTGGATGCGAGATCGTTGCTTCCAGAAGATTTCCTCCCTTTTTATGTTATCTTTCCATTTATTCCTCCATCTCTCTTCCTCAATATGAGCTTCCCCAGTGGAATTTCCCATGACCATTTCATTTTGGAGGAGTTTAATTTTTTCCTCTATCTCTTTTTTGCACTGGAAAATATCCCCGAGCTTGCTTTTGCTCCATCCGTGGGCCTCCCTTTTGATAATTTTAAGCTTCTCAGCTATTCTAAACATAGCTATACCTCTAATAGGTGTGTTCCACCACATTTTTATGCAGTCTTCAAAATCCTGATGAGAATGTCACATGATCTCGTAGCGGAATGGTCGGGGTCCAACATGCGCTTTCTCCACTCAGTCAAGAATGAAAGGAGAGTAATCAGACATAGTCCATGGGAGGTGCAAGAGACCTATCAGAGGGGCAATATCCCACCCACCGGATATCAACCATCTGTCAAGCTTAACCTGAATAAGGTGTCTACCTTTTCTAATGTTAGACCAGGTAAACCCCGTACCCTGTAACTCAATATCAACCAAATAACTAATCCTCATGAAATCCACAAGCTCTTGCATGCTATCAGAATAATCTTGGGAGCCTCATAAATTTTTAGAGGGAAATAGAGGGGAATTAAAATCCCCACCACACATAACAGGGATATCAAGGTTGACATCAATGAGGTTAGATATTTCCCCCCAGAGTCTACCCCGTTCAGTTCTAGAGTTTGGGGCATAAATGTTGAACATATACCATGAAGAATTATTCCAAGTAAAAAATGCAGTAAGAAAGTTGTGAGAAGAACCCACAAATTTACCAGATAACTTACAAGGATTCTAGAGAATAGCAACACCACCTAAAGCCCCATTAGCTTCACTATATAGGAAGGCCGCCCCAGGCCAAATTTTATCAACCAGTGGCACAAAAATACTGTGCTTCATTTTAACCTCTTGTTGAGAACCATATCAACTCAGAGCTCCATAATATACTTCTTTAAAGTGAACTATTTTTGCGGGTTGTTCATGCCCCTTATGTTCCATCAGAGGAACTTCATCTTTTACCTTTTTGAGAGTCTTCCAGGGTCAGTTGCCTTCCACTGGCAATGGCCCTTGCTACTTCCTTAGCTCTGGTGGCCATGGCAGTTGAACGGCCCACCTTGTTTTCACTCCCTACCTCAGCCTTCAACTTTTATTCTAGTCCATCACCCATCTTCTTGCTCCTAGTTTTTGTTTTAGGTTCTGACCAGTCAGGGACCAAGGTCAATGGCGACAGGGAGGAAGCTCTCAAAATTTCCTCACCAAGGTCTAAACCACACTGCCAGCTGGAAGAAGTTTCCCCCCAGAATTTTCCCGTCAGAGCACTTCTAGACACCTGAGACTTGTTTTTCATGTTGGTATTATAACCAACATAAAGGTGACACTTAAAGGTGATTTGACATAAAGGTTCACTACCATAAATTCTCACTATAAGAAGGGTCTCTATTGTTCGGCTCACTACCAATACAGGGGCTCAATGTCAATACAAAAGGGCTCACTTTCAGAAGACATGAAAATGAATAGAATCCACCTCTAAGATATAAACACTATTTTTCACAAACACATATCTTCTTCACATGAATTCATTATAATGTGTATATGCTCCATAAATATGCCACTCATACATTCACTTGTACATTAATTTACATGTACCACTTTCTTATGTTCATGCGTTACTTATACAACTCCATGGGATCCAGCAGGTTTGCCACACAAGTTCAAATAGGTCACAAAGAAAAATTCTAATCATGGCAGTGAATAAATGAGGACCACCTCGACCAATACAACATGCCATGCTAAACAAAACCTTGTTCGGGGTACACGGTTCCAACAGTTATGATCAACATGTTACAAAACCAAAGCTGGGACCAAAAGTACATCCACATAGGATCAATCATACAATCTACCATAATGTAGATTCCAAATACCAAGAGCCATTATTGAACATGAAAAGAACTTCATCTGATATTCCAGATACTCTAAAAAATGTACCAATCTATTAGTACACAACAACTGATACTTGATACTATGTCAATCATAGTAACTAATACAATTAGAAGCTAAGATATGAGTATGTTGACATCAATGACAAACATTAATGAAAATACCATTTGAAAAAATCAAATTAACATTCTAACAATCTCCCCTTTTTTCATTGATAATAATATTCAGTAATAAAAAAATACAAAAATAATTCAATAAACTTCTCCCCCTTTGACAACATTGACAATGGACAAAGAAAAACTCTCCTTTGCTAAAACACTCTGTTGCACCTGAGAGGAAGCCTCCAAGCATTGATCCAGAAAGATATAGCTATGGAAGGTACTGGAACAATGCATGCACTAGTGCAACTAGTGAACATTAGGAAGGGGTAGAACTGCCAACTTTTCTATGAGATACTTGAAAGAATATTTCAAAAAGGTTTGGTAAATATGTCTATAATCTACTAGTTTAGGTACATACTCTACCTTTATTGTGCCTTCTTCCACTTTCTCTATAATGAAATGATATCTAATGTAAATATGTTTTGTTTGGAAATGCATTACTAGATTCTTTGACATACTTATCACACTTGTATTATGACAAATGATTAGAACTAGTCCATCAAAACTAATTCCTATATCATACAGTTTTTGTTTCATCCATAAAACTTGAGTGAAACATGGGGAAACTGCAATATACTCTGATTCAAGTAGATAACATTACAAAATCTTTCCTTTTTCTTGATTAAGCACTAACCGAGAGCTAAGAAAGAATTCTCTACCAATGGTACATCTTCTATTGTCCACAAAACCTATCCAATATACATTTTTATATGTCGTGAGTGAAAAATATGATTATGTAGGGTACCATAACCCCAAATCTTCTCTCTTTAAGGTATTTAAAAATCCTTTTTACTTCCATAACATGTGACACTTTTAGTTCTTGTTGAAATTTGGCTGTGAAACAAACTACATACATAATATATGGTCTTGTAATAGTCGGGTATAAAAAACCTTCAATCATCAACCTATACATACTTGTATCTTCTTTTTGTGATACATCATCCTTATTCATGTTACTATCAATAATGATAGGAGTACAAATAGGCTTTGAGTTTTCTAAACTAGACTTCTTCAGTAACTCTTTCACATACTTGGATTGAGAGATTAAAATGTCTTTGATGTTCCAAATTACTTGCAATCCAAGAAAGAAATTTAATTCTTCTATCATTGGCATTTCAATTTTATTTTGCATTTCTTCTTCAAAATTCTTACACAAGTCATCTTTTCCACCAAATATGATTTCATAAACATACACAACAACAACCAAGATCTTTTCTGAATTTACCTTGAAGTTTAGATTGTTGTCGGGCCACCCTTTTCTGATTCCTTGACTGATAAAATATTTGTCCAATTTACCATACTAGGGTTTAGGTGCCTACTTTAGCCCATATAATGCCATCTTCAATCTAAAAAAAAAACATCATGGTTATCTTTTGATCTAAAACCTTCCAGTTATTTGGTATACTTCTTCAATCAATTTTTTGTTTAGGAATACATAATTGATGTCCATGTGATAAACTTTGAATTGATTGAATGCTAAAAATTCCAAGAATACCTTAATAGCTTCCATTTGAGAAATAGGATCATAAGTCTCCTCAAAATCATTTCCTTCAATTTGAGATTAATCTTTGCATACCAATCTTGTATTGTTTTATACAACTTTGCCATTCTCATCTAGTATGTTCCAATACACCCATTTTTTACCTATCAACTTGTTGTCTTTCAATGTGGGCACAAGTTACAAAGTCTGATTCTTTTCTATTTGATTTAGTTCTTCCTTCATATATATAGTCTAACTTTTATCATTACAAGTGTATGCTACAGACATAGGTTCAACTTCAGAAAGTAAGCACAATAAAGCATGATCTTGTGTTTCTTTACTTGTGATAACAAAAACTCTATTTTTATCTCCAATAATATGATTATTTGAATGATGCTTCTATACATACCTTGGCTTCATAGTAATAGATGTCAGTGTAGGTTTCAGTTTAATGTCATCTTCTTCTTTCTCATCTTATTTTATATATTTTTCTATATCATATTCATACTCAATGTTCTTTTTAGGAATCTTCTAAAAAATATTCATCAACCTTCACATTCGTACTTTGAAAAATCTTTTTCAATATTTTATTGTAGCACCAATATGCCTTGTTTCTAGGAGAATAGGCCAATATTATTCCTTCATTAGCCTTACTATCAAGTTTTCCAAGATTCTCATCATCGTTTTATATGCAAAAATTGTTGTCAAAAATATGGAAATACTTAACTGTCATTACTCTTCCATGCCATAACTCAAATGAATTCTTTCCATACTTTCTCTGGTACAAAAATCTATTGAGTGTATATACAGTGGTATACACTTCTTCTTTCTAGTAGAACTTTGATAGATTTGGTTCTCTCAACATAGTTCTAGCTACTTCCTCAATCACCTTATTCATCCTCTCCACAACACCATTATGTTGTGGTGTTCTTACTATTGAAAACTATCTCTTAATACCATGATTTTCACAATAAATCTCAAATCAATCAGATGTAAATTCTCCACCTTTATCATATCTCAAACACAAAATTTTTCTACCACATTCAATTTCAACTCTAGCCTTGAATATCTTGAATTTCTCAAATTCTTTAGATTTATATCTAAAACCTGTGTCATCCTTGAATAATCATCAATGAAGAGTATAAAATACCTTTCACGTTAATTTTTTTCTTTTTTTTTTACAACAAAGATCAGTGTGCACAATATCTATTACACCGATAGATGAATGATCTTCTACCTTGAATAATTCACTCCTCTACTTTTTGTCCAAAAAACCCTTGCAAATGATATTTTTCAGTTTATGCAGTCTAGGTAAATCTCTCATTGCATGACATGATCTTCTCTTCATCAGATTATCCAAATTAATGTGACACATCCTCTGATGCCATAGTCAGCTATAATCGGTCTAAGATAACAAACAACTTCCTTCAGATGCTCCCTCTAGTTGATACACATTTTTTCCTCTTCTCTTGCCTATAGAAATCAGATCTTGACATCTCTTCCTAATTTCACATCCTTCATCCTTGAAAATAACATCATGTCCTTTCTCACACATCTATCTAGAACACTCAACATATTGTGATACAAACCTTTCACATAATAGGCATTGTTAATATTATTATTACCATCAAATGTAATAGGTCTTTTACCAACAATATATGTTGCCTTATCATCACCAAATATAACAACACCACCATCATACCTGCTAAGTGATACATATTTACTTTTATCACCAATCATATGATGTTAGAAACCACTATAAATTAGTCAATCATTTTTGTTTCTTCTAGCATCATCATCCTTAGAAAAAATTTTAGTGATATCAATTTTGATTTTGTCTTCTACGTGAGCATAGAATAGGCAATCCTCAGTCTTTGATTTATTGAATCTTCTAAAGTTCTTCCTAGGATCATTTTTAGGACATCTAGTATCCAACTGACCAATATTACCACACCTAAAGCATTTGAGGAGTAGCATACCTTTTTACTTGTTGGTACCTTTCCTCAATCTTCTTGCAAAGTTAGCCTCAAACTCTCCTTCAACATCATCGTGAAGTTCATCTTCTAATTTTGTATCTTTTAATGTCATCTTTGATATGTTCTTATCTTTTCCAAATTTCCTTAGCTCAAATGTAGTGAGGGTAGCAAACAATTATTCTTTAGTAGACTTTTTTGGGCCATACACTTCTTTAATAGCTAATATTTTGTTATAGTAACTATCCAATAATGTCATCAAAATCTTCTCCTTGAAGTCCTCATACAAAATCGTGCCTCCTTGTTTCTTGAATTCAATAACTTCATTCTCAACTCTCTAAAAATAGATTTTGATATCTTCTCCTTCTTCCATTCTTAAGTTCTCATAATGAGTCTTAGTTGTCAACTTCTTGAATAACTTCACTCTATCGTTTCCTTCATAAATATCCTTCAACTTTACTTAAAATTCATAATTTATCTTCAATGAAAGAAGATAAGCCATTTAAATATTTGATAAAGAACTAGTAATAGCATACCTCACCTTTTAATTTTCAACATATTCCTCAATTTCATTAGGTGCATTCGCTTCATTATGCAAAGGAGCACACTTTGACTCTAGTGGTACTGTAAAATATTGGGCGAAATCCCAATATTATTCCTTGTTATATGTAAATTCAGTGATAGGGCGTGGTCTTGGTTTCAAATTTCCCATGTCCTTGTTTTAGGATATTTTGTTTGGTGTCCGTGTCTACATTTTATTCTAGCTTTTCTTGTAAAATATAGTTATATCAAGGAAAATTCTATCTCACTGTTATTAGCCCATGTTTGTAGGTCAAATAATTCAATTTTTGGTCTTATTTTGTGTTAGTCTCTTAGTCACATCTTGAGGTGAGTCTTTGAACAAAATGGTTGTGAGCTTGTGGGTAAATAGAATTGTTATTAATCACTTTGTCGTGATGAAATTATTTTTACATTAGTATGAAAATAATACTTTCGGTAAGCATACACCCAAAGATAGGACAAAGAGAAAACCAAAAATGTAAATATAAGAGAACACCAAAAATTCTTAAGTACAAAGAAAACCGATGACAAAATTTTGTGTGTAAACCAAAATTGCAAAGTAGAAAGGATAAAGAGGAACGCGAAAGTGGAACCTGACAAGTAGGTCATAGTGAAAACCGAAAGAACATTCATAGAGGAACCTGAAAGATAGCTCAAGTAGGAACACCAAAAATCAGTCTAACTGACTTCAGAGCATAAAAGACCGTCAGAAACTCAAAGTCAGTTACAACCCACAAAAAGTGGATTTGACTTCCACTTCAGATAAAACAGTCTTATTCTTATTATAGAATCTTGATTTTTTTTTAAAACTATTTATTTAGGGACAAGAAACATGAATGTAAGTGATTTAATTAGTCTAACTGATTTAAAACACATAGACTAGGAGATCAAGGTAAAGTTGTAAACCTCTGAGCTTAGAGTTAAAATTATTGTACATGAAACTTGATTAGGTTAATATATCTTATAAATAGGTGGTGTAATCGTTCATTATTATATATGAGAGATGGATGTGAAAGGATATGAGAGGATGAATGAGGCATACGAGCACATGTGTGGATCAAATTGAAATTTTCATGAACCAGAAAAGAAAAAGGTGAATTTGGTTAGCAAGAACAAAGAAGAGAGACTATTGAGCATTAGAGGTATTATTCAATCACATTAGGTGATATAATTATTCCATGTAATCTTAAATGGATTAGTAATCAACAATAGGATATTGCATACACCAGGTCAAATTATAATTTTCTATCATTCTAACAAGTGAAGAAAAGTGTAAAAATCCTTTCAAGGAAGGTGGATTTAATAGTCCAACTATAAATCTCTGAACCGAGTGCACACTCAACAGTGTTTCTAAATCTCTTAACCGAGTAGACTTTAACAATTCTCCACAAATACTCTTAACCGGGTAGATCATCAGAAGTGATCAAATTGTAAGGATTAACCGACCCCTTCATATCTACAGATAGTGAAGAACTTGTAGGTGTCATCCCCACCGTAGTTTTTACTTCCTAACAGAAGTTTTTTGTGATATCATATCTTGTGTTATTTGTCAATTACTTTAATGAATGTTTCTATGAATGTTCACATATATGGTTAAGTTTATGAGTTGATATATCTTGCATCAAGATAGTATAGAATAGATGGTTGGATAAACATTTGATAACTTAAAGGATAAAGGTTAAAAGATACAAAAGCTTTAGAGGTATTGATTCACCTCTCCCCTCTCAGTACATACTTCCCGTTAATTCCAACAATTGGTATTGGAGCTAAGTCTCTTATTTAGAAATTTTAAAGGCTTACGAGAAAAGATCATATAATGGATAAATAAAGACTTGACAAAAGTATTGAGAATAAGAACCTAGAAATTCATATCTTTAATGAGAGGAATAAAGAAGATAGAATCAATATGAGACAACTAGTAGATGAAAGAAATATTATGGCATCTCGCTGTAATGAAACATATTATCACGAAGAAGAGATACCATACTTCTTTGAGTCTTTAGGATCAACTACAAGAAAAGCATCAGACACATTAGAAGATGTGTGCTAAAATTGTGTCACACTTCTATGAATCTTTATATCCAAGATTGCTCAAGAATGAGGTCTCAAATGGCAAATCATAGCTCTCTATTCATGGAGTGCAAAGGTTTGTAATGGAGGCTCTTAGATTGACTTAGTTTGTGCCCAATCGAAGTACACCATAAAATGAGAGATTCAAAGATGAAAAGAAAGAGTGCTAGTCTCCATGATCATAAAGTATACATGCAAATTAAAATGAAAGCTATTCCATATGATAACAATGCAAGAAAGGAGATTAATCTATATGATAACAATGCATGATTATTCTATGAGAGGAAATGCACATGCAAGATTAATCTATGAAAGGAAACATGAATCTAATCTAACATGCAAGTGCAAAATTAATCTAAATGAATTACTATGGGGCATGAAAGAAGAAGACAAGAAGAGAGAAGTTGCAATATCCAAGCTCAAGTGCTCAAAATCTCCTCCAAAATTGCTCTCCAAACCTGCAACATAACAATAGCATAAAATCTTTTTTTTTTTTTTTTTTATTTCTTGATTATCCAAATAAGAAAGAGAGGTTTCCTTTTAAAGAGAAATGGATGGTAGAGATTAAGAGGCAAAAAGCCCACCACTTAGGAATATGTGTAGAAAAAATAACTTTTTTTGTTAATATTTAATTTATTTGCTTTTTCAACAAACATGTATTTAAGTGGGGGGTTTTCTTTAATTAAAAGAGGGATTTTCTTTTAATTAAATAAGACTATTTAATTTAATTAAAAGGGATATTTTAATTAAATGAGGTAATATTATTTAATTAAGAGAGATTTTAATTAAATAAGATAAGGTTATTTAATTAAAGAGGAATTTTAATTAAATAAGATTATTTTATTTAATAGTTCAAGGAATTGTTTTCTTTTAATTAAATAAGATAATTGATGAAATAATCAGACCTTAGGAAATATTTAAATAACTGAATTAATTACGATTTGATCAAGGAAATTGATTTGAATTGAAAATGTTGCAAAGCATTGATTCGGGAATTTGATAAATTGATAAATGGAGGTCCATAGTTTAGGCGACTATTTTAGGGTGCATAAATTTGCCCCTCTTTGACTAATGTGTGATCTTTATGGGAACACATGTAGTCAAAGAATGTAGTTGAAGTCAGATCGATTTGGGATCATAAAATAACCCAAATGTGTGATCTTTATGGGTACAAATCAAGACAAAGATAAGTTGTTTGAAAAAGATAAGGTCAACACCCCTGTAAATAGATAATTGACATGTCCAAGATAAGAATCTCAGGCAAGGTTGCCCCAAGCGGAGAAAATGATAGGATTGATAACGCTAAATCAAGGATTGAAGTTTGATAGGTACTGCCCCCTCGTGAGCAAAATTCAAATGAGATAGAGGAGAAACAAAAAATTGATAAATTTCATCAAATCAAACTAAAGATAAGGTTCTCGATGTAAGATAAAAGATATAAGGATCAAAGAACCAAGGTAGATCATCAAGCATGAAAGATTATGCCCCAAGGTTGAATTAGAAGAAAAGAAGGGTGAAAGCGAATGGAATATAGAAGTTTGGAAGAGGTGGAAAGAAATGGAGATAAGAAAGAGATTTTTCGTTACGAAAGAGAATGCCCAAAAATCAACCAACCATTTAAGATAGAAAATTTTGATTGAGATCACGAAAGAAGATAAGAAAATGAATATAAAAAATGACCACAGTTGATTAAAATTCCACAAGAAACATGAAGGAAACCCTGTCAAACTCATAATGTAGCCTAAAATGCAAACTATAATGAGGTATAACAATGTAAGCGACATGAAAATGCAAAGGTGTACTTGCAATAGAGCAACTGTAACATAGGACTTTGTGTTCATCATTCATTAGAGAGTGTTAAAGAACTTATTTTCATCATTGGGACATTATGAATGGACATTGGAAAATCACACAATCATCATAGTCACAAGCGCAACTATGAAGATATGAATGTGATTTATATCGGTTTGAAATGCGGAAATATTATAACATAAGCATCAAAGACATAAAGGTGAAGATGACTTCAATGTTAGCTTACCTAAATTAATATAGAAAAACCATGCTCGCATAAAGGCATAGAGGCCAGGATGACTAGTAGAACAGTTCTACAAAAATAGTGAAGCATAAAGCTAGAAGCAAATAAAAACATGTTCCATGCCCCAAGTCCTCTAGGTATGCATCATGGAGAGACTTATGAGACAAGGACACTCAACAGAAATCAATAACAATCAACACACAAAGAAAAGATCATGACATAGCTCAAGCATTAAGTGTTGTGTTTAAAAATTTAAGTGTGTTAACTGATACTAAGTTCTGAGGATAAGGATCGAATGCTTGCAAGCAAGTAATACCACATGAAAAAAATGTGTAAGACCAAATCGATAAGTTTTTAAAAACACTCAATGTTAGGGGTTGTATTGAAAAATACAGTTGGGGTGGTGTTGAAAAACACTATTTGTGAGATGTCCTAAAGACTAATGCATCCAAGAGACCAAAGCTAACACAATTATGCCCCTTAGACAAAGATAAAGACCAATTCCAAAGCAAGGCAACAAGGATAAGGCATGATGGAGAAAGGCTAAGTGTCGCAGACACGTGGTAAGAAACAGGGGTGCAAAGGCCTCAAGTAGCTCCTATTTCCAGGTTTTCACCACTTGAATTTTATTACAATTTTTTTCTCTTTCATTTTTTTTTTCATTTTTTTCTTCTTTTTTTTTTAGGAATTTTTATAATTTTTTTGAATTTTTGCTACCAAGGCCCCTATTTCCAAGTTTTCACAAAGACACTTTTTCTTTTTTTTTTTTTGAATTTTTTGAATTTTTGTTTTTTTTGTATTTTTGGAATATATAATTATTTTGGAGATACATCAAAGCGCCTATTGCTAGGTTTTTACTAAGATGATCATTTTGTCAAGACATTTTCTAATTTTTAGAATTTTTTACAATATGATGCAGTGAAAGGTAGGAGAATCCCCAATGGAGATGTCCTAGCCCCCAGTAAATAACCGCACAATGGAGTATAAATAACAACACAGAGATTTATATCCACACAATGCAAATACTCATAATAGAATGATCATATTTTCATCCAACATGCCCGGCTGTAAGGCCTTCTGGGTTATGGCCAAATACAATGCAATTACAATAGAAACTCTATAAGATCTCACAAGATCCAAACTAAACTCTAGCTAGCCCAAATCCACACACTGGTAGGAACCCACAAGGAAGATCTAAACTTGTGCTCGCAAGCCCACCAAACAATCCCCTTGTTTCCCAAGCCGTAGCCACTAGCTCTTCTCAAAACTCGCTTCTCTACCTCTTCCTCTTCTCCAGGATGGATGAATGAATGACTAAAGACTTCCCCCACAATGCCTACTTATACCAATCTAAGCAACAGGTCAGCCCTGAACATAAATTAAATGCCACAAGTCGGCCAACAACAACAATTAAATGCCCAAAATAGATGTCTTAGTAAAATCGCAATATCTCCTAGCTCCGGATGAATTAGGACTCATGCTTCAAACCGTAGGTAGAAATCTAGGCCCTCTTCAATCCCTAAAATTTTAATCCTCTAACTATTTGTTGAAAATTACTTATATGGATTTTAATATGCACAAAATTCCTAAGCAAGGCCGATCTCCTCCTGGTCCATGCCAAGCAACCAAGACCATGCCAAGTTCCATTAAATACATCAGAACCAATTACCAAAGACCCAAGTAGGTCCACACAACTCTACCAAATCCATCACACATGAAAATAAGTCCACACAACTCCATCAAATCTCCCAAACATGCAGGATAGCCAACTACCTTGGGATGCTCCTGCATCAGACTCCCCAGGTGTGAAAAGATGTTCTCAATAGCTGAAGAACATCGTTTGGGATTCAACACATAAATTCCAGAATGGTTCTTCACATATATGTCCTCCAATTCTTCAAATTGCACATTCTTTCCCTTGTTTCACTACTACTTCTTTGTATCCATGCTCAAGGTCTCACAGGTTTGTTGTCCATGCTAATCTCTAACCCTTTCAGAATCTGTCAACTCAACTCGGCTACCAATGCTCAGGTTCCTTCTACCAACCTCTTCCTTTTGCAAGGGAATTATAGAATGCTTCCTGCCATCTTTCACAATTGTAAACACATTCTTGACACAATCATGCATAGCCCTACAATCATACTGCCAAGGTCTACCAAGCAAAAAATGACAATTGTTCATGTCCACAATATCACCCAACACTTGATCCTTATATTGCCCAATCTAGATACCAACAAGGCACTGCACCCTTACTTCCAAAACATTCTCACCTTGCAACCAACCAATCCTATAAGGATAAGGATGTCTTGTTCTTTTCAAACCAAGTTTCTGAACCATCTCCTCAGCAACAAGGTTATCGGTACTACCACCATCCACAATCACATTACAGACTTTGCCACCAAACTTGCAACGAGTCCTGAACAAATTAGTCCTTTGACAAGATTCCTATGTCCCTTGACCCTTCAGTACTCGCCGAGCTAGCAAACTCTCTCCTTCCTCAGGTTCTTGATCTTCAACCTCATCCACAATAGCAGCTCTTCTATCACCATCCTTCCATGGACACTGATAAGCTCTATGCCCTTCTTCATGACATTTGAAACAAGTACCCTTAAATTCACCTTGACCTATCCTTCGCTTTTGATCAACAAGTTTTGGTTCAGCTCCTACATTTGGTTTTGCCGAATAATCCTGCTTCTCCTTCCCTCGGGAACCACCTTGATTCTTCCTCTTTAACTTTTCTTTAGCCCTCAAAGCATACTGATAGGCATCCTCAACTGAAGAAATATTTAGCATACCAACCTCATCCTGAATATTGAATCTCAAACCATTAATGTATCTAGCCACCTTCTCCTTAGACA
>MU227299.1:2221587-2235601 GCA_018584345.1 Thuja plicata
GCATGTATATGACAACCAAGGACATCGACATCTTTAGAGTGAGCATTAGGATTTTCAATAGGATCGTGAACATATTGAATAGGAGCACCTTATTTGATAGGATTGTTTGAAGCTTGGAAAGACTTAGGAAGAGTAGAAAGTGGAAGCAAACATGGAGTGGTAGAACAAGAAGATGGATGACTTTGATCTTGAAAAGGATCTCTGGACAGTATAAGTGCATAATGTTCCTCTTGATTTTTAATAGGCTTAATATTGGAAGTAACAACACCATTTTTAATAACCTTAATGCAAGTATCATCTTTGGAAAGCATAAGTGGGGTAAGGTTATTTTGATTGTCAATAAGCTCAACGGTGTAAGTAGTAGCTTGATCTTGCTTAGGAGAAGACTTAAGACATGGTGGAATGAATTAGAAAAGGTATGCGGGATCAAAATAACCATGAAATGGATAAGAGACATCATGAAAAGGATTGGATGACATGGAGGTTTCTTGACCTTGATCTTTCTTTATGTTCTTTTCTTTATCCTTTTTAGAGTCCTCTTGACATGGAGCCACTTCTAAGGACAAGGATGTGTGTTGGAATTGTATGAGAGACTTGGGAAGAGATGGGGAAGGATTAGCTTAAGTAGGAATTATAGAATATAAAGGATTTGGCTCTTTAGGTTTACCATTATTGAAATTATTTGCAACCAAGTGAAGGTTAGCTTGAGTTTCTTTAAGAGGCCCTTGAGGACAACTATAGGAAATCATATGAAAAGCATTAGGACCTTTGTTGGATGAAGGATTTGTGAAAGATTTGGAAAGCTTGGAAACTTTAGGAGATGTATGGGTATTGGAGGAAGTAGAGGATGGAAGGGAATCATCACAAAACAATGGTTCATCATTAACATGATCTTGCTTGAGAGTGTAATATTTATTTTCAACATGAGAATCCTTAGAGGAGTGATTATTATAGTATTTACATTTATAATCAGCGCAGTGAGCTTTCTCTTCCTCAATAAAAGTATATGCATCATACAGGTATTGCTCACAAAAATCATCAAAGTCTCTTTCAAAATTAGAATTATATGGATCACCATCACAATCTATCCAATGTGAACACCCATTACCAATAAAAATGAGCACACAACTAGGAGGATTTTTAGGAATAGAGGTGTCAGAGGTATCACTATATTGTCCATCATCATAGTCATCATAGTCATAAAAATGGGTGTGTCACTCTTCGTGGAAGAGGTATTACAAGGATTGTCACGTTGCTCATTATGGTATGTCTTGAAAAGATAATTATGAACCTTGGGAGAAGTAGAAGAAGAACAAGATTGCGGAGAAGAGGAAAGTGAAGACCTAGTGAAGGAAGAAGACTTTGATGATGAGGAAAGATGAGAAGACTTAGAAGATGAAAGATTTTTTGAAGAAGGAGGTCATGACAGGATCATGTGTATGATCCTAGCAAAGGCATTTGATTCAATCAATTTTTATTTTTATTTTTGTCCTAAATTTATCACCCATGTGATTTTTGGAGGATTAATACTCTTCGAATTGAGCAATGAGTTTGAGATCATCTATTTTCAACAGAGGTTCCATAACAAGATAGTTGAAATCCATGGTTCTGGAATAGGAGGAATCAAGCATGGGAGTGACAGAAGAGATGAATAAAAGTAGGTAGACTAGATAATAAGAGAAAAAAAACAAGAATACATGAAGATCTTAGGAAGAAGAGGAAGAAGCATGAAGGAAGAAGAGAAATGATGGAAATAGGGGACTAGGATGACATGGGAGATGTGGAAGAAAGAAGACCAAGATTTATTTTGTGCAACTTGATATCATTTACATTCATTTGGATGCTGAGAAAAATGTCATAGCACTTTTTGGGGAGACCAATTGAAGTTTTTATCACTCGGGAACTCAGATTTGTTCTTTTTAATTGACCAACTAGATGCATTAATAAGGTTTTATCATTAATTAGGAACGCAAAATAGTAATCAAGGATTTAAAGAAAAAAATTGTCTTCAAACAATGAGCAAGGTGAAAAGCAACCTTGCGCATGAACAAGAATAGTGACATAGTATTCTACTCCATAAGAATTTTACTTGTGTATATTCTCAAAATGTTTTTCAGTCAAGCACATAGTCCTAGAAAATAAAATTTTGGTTGCATTATGGTTCATAGTAATGGTCAACTCTACAACTTTTGAAATCTCAAGTGGGTGAAATCATATCCTGGAGAACCAAGGTTTTGACACAGTTTGAGAATTTAATAAATCAAGAGCTGCTAAGGAGATCTGACAACCCAACAAGAGACTACACCTATGGAGATTTCTTCCACAAGGAAATTTATATAGTTGTTGTTTCTACCATGGAAAAAATGGCTATTAGCGCTTGAGGTTACGTCCATGTGGTTTACCCAATAAAGGGAATGTCCACTACAATTAACCCTCTCTAACAAGGAAGACTCACAATATGAACCACATATGGACTTGGTTCAGATTCAAGGGTTCCAAGTTTCTGATTGTCCCAAAAGGGAAAAGAGAATAATCCGCTAGCCTCTTCACCTCACCCAAACATAGAAAGAAAGATTAATTTACCCACTTATTTGAAATCACCCCACCCAAGGTTTGTAAATCAACAACAATGACCACCAATCTCAAGAGAGAAAGTACCGTCCTAAGTCGAAGACCAAACCAAATGAGATTATAACAAATACTTCCCTACCTACAAGGGGATATATCATCAAGAAGAGCTTTGCATGTAAGATAAGTGATTGAAGCCCAATCTCTCAAGATCACCACAAATAGTGTTCAAAGAGCCTAATTACTATGTGAAACATATATGCAAGAAAGAAAATCTAGGTTCATTCCTTTAGAGCGAAAATTGGAAATGTGATCTATGAAAGCAAGAAACACTCAAGCTAAACACATGAGAGGTTCATTTTTATTTCCAAAATCCAAATTTTATAGAGATGCAACAAAATACCTCAAGTCCAAAGTAGCGTGATTAGTAGATTTTACCTTATTGTTTCTTTTAATGAGCTTTTTCGTGAAAGTAAGCCACGAACTCTCCAACAAGAAAGACAATCAAACAAGATATGTAATGTATATTAAACTTATGCAAACCCTTGGGTTAGATCTGAAAATAAATTGTTAGGAGAAATAATAACCAAAAAATAATCCAAATGACAACTAACATCATGCATTGAAGCATGTGAAAAATAAGTGCAAGCTAGTCATTAAATGCCCTTTTTTAATTTTGATTTTTGACTTAGTAAACCAGATTGGACCTATATTACATGAATTTGGATCCCAAACCCTTAATATAGAAAATAGACCATGATTAAAAAATAGAGAAATTTCCAAAAATGTAAAATTTTTAGCAATATCTTCTGATTTGTGCACTAGGGACCCTATTTATGAAAATAGACTAGTTTTTAAACATCATATTTTTAAGCCATTATTTGTCATCACAACAAAAAACACAAAGAACATACCACCTATAGAATTCCAAGAGATTTCCAAAAATGTAAATTTTTTTGAAAAATGCACTGCTTTACGACCAGAAAGAATTTTCATGAAAAATCATAAAAAAGTTATAATTCACGGACAAATGATCCGCAAAATCTGATTTTCAAACTGAGAAACCTTTGACCCAATGCCAACCTGGAAAAAGTAATTCAGACCAAAAATCCAAGCTTTTTAGGAGATATGATCAAATCTTTCAAAAAACCCTAGGTTTTATCTTCAACTCATCCTGCACAAGGGTTAGGCTAGATAACCTTCAATAAAATAACCATGTAAAGATTAGAAAATATGAAAATATAAATAAAATGAAGGAAAATAAGAAGCATCATGCCCCACATTAGGCGGAAAAAATGTGTCACACTTCTATGAATCATTATATCCAAGATTGCTCAAGAATGAGGTCTTAAATGACGATTCATAGCTCTCTATTCATGGAGTGCAAGGGTTTGTAATGGAGGCCCTCAGATTGACCTAGTTTGTGCCCATGCAAGTACACCATAAAATGAGATATTCAAAGATGAAAAGAAAGAATGCTAGTCTCCATGATCATCAAGTATACATGCAAATGAAAATTGAAGCTATTCTAGATGATAACAATGTAAGAAAGGAGATTAATCTATATGATAACAATGCATGGTTATTCTATGAAAGGAAATACAAATGCAAGATTAATCTATGAAAGGAAACATGAATCTAATCTAACATGCAAGTGCAAAATTAATCTAAATGGATTTCCATGGGGCATGAAAGAAGAAGACAAGAAGAGAGAAGCTGCAATATTCAAGCTCAAGTGCTCAAAATCTCCTCCAAAATTGCTCTCCAAACCTGCAGCATAACAATAAATTTTTTTTTTTTTTAATTTCCTGATTATCCAAATGAGAAGGAGAGGTTTCCTTTTAAAGAGCAATGGACAATAGAGATTAAGAGGCAAAAATCAAAGGCTATGATTAAGAGGCAAAAACCCACCACTTAAGAAGATGTGTAGAAAAAGGAACTTTATTTATTTTTATTTAATTTATTTCCTTTTTCAACAAAGAGGGATTTAAGTGGGGGTTTTATTTAATTAAAAGAGGGAATTTCTTTTAATTAAATAAGACTATTTAATTTAATTAAAAGGGATATTTTACTTAAATGAGAAAATATTATTTAATTAAGAGAGATTTTAATTAAATAAGATAAGATTATTTAATTGAAAAGAAATTTTAATTAAATAAGATTATTTTATTTAATAGAAAGAAATTGTTTTCTTTTAATAAAATAAGATAATTGATGAAATAATCAAACCTCGGGAAATATTGAAATAATTAAATTAATTACAATTTGATCAAGGAAAGTGATTTGAATTGAAAATGTTGCAAAGCATTGATTCAAGAATTTGATAAATTGATAAATGGGAGCCCATAGTCCAGGCGACCATTTTAGGGTGCATACAAAAGAAAGCATCACAACCCTAAATAGAATCTATCAACATCTGGATGGACAAGTAAAATCTCTGCAAATCGGTCAAGACACACAAATGGTAAGAAATATTGACGTCATGAACAGTAGTAGACAAGTTGAGAAAGAAAGAACACTAGCTATTGATGATCAAAGAAAGATTACAGAAAAGCTACAAGAGAAAGAGTCTAAAATAAAAAGACTTACAGAGCATTAAAATGAGATCACAAATCATATTATTCTTATGAGTCAAGAGGAAAATAGAATTAATGTTGAACTCATTGAAAGAATAGAAGCTATCGGTGAGCTAAGGAATTAAAATGAAAAGTTGAAACATGAAATAAGAATTCAACAATAGCATAATGAAATTATCAAGAAAGCTAAAGAAAGAGATAAAAAAATGGATGATTTTCTTGAAGGAAAATGAAGAATCAAAAACAACACCGGTCTAGGCTTTACCGAGTGATGAGCCTCTTAAAAGGCCATCTTTTAAAATGTTTCTTACTTTCTTTTTCAGCAGTTTGCTTGCAAAACAAATACTTGAAACTTATGGTTTTATATGTATATTTTATATATGTAAAGACATAAGTAGGTAAATGGATGGTAAGAAAATGGTGTACATTTGCTTGGAATTGATGGGTAGAAGTTATAAGATATAAGTAGTTGCATGCTAATGAATAATCATATTTCCTATGCTATGTTTATGGGTAGTTTCCTTCCTGTAGCCGAATGTCGTGCAAGAGTATCAAATGAAAACTAACACTTCTTTCCTAGTATTAAATGATTATATATATATATATATATATATATATATATATTTATANATATATATATATATATATATCAGAAGTTGTTTATGCTAACCATTTTGTAGGGATCAAGTCATGGCGCATTCAAAAACAACATCGTGGTGTTGAAGGGGTCAACGATAGTTGTTGCTGCAAAAGTGTCATTGTGCCCAAGGAATTAAGCAAGTGGTTGAAGAAGGGAATTCCATGAAGCTATCACTGAGGAACAAGTCAATTCAGTTCCTGAAGTAAACACAGCACGCGGATCTAGTGCCACCACATGCTATATTTCTGGAATGACTTGAAGACTTACTCTTCCTGATTGATGTTTTCTTCTATGAGAATTATGTATCCATTAGTGATCATCATTAATGGAGTGATGCTAGATTTAGGGAGTAGTGTATTTTCTCTTTAAATAAGTCGAGTATTGTAACTCTTAAAGAGAGTCAAGTTAGTTGATATATTTTATGGAATAGAAGTTGATATTGTAACACTATTTTACTTTCCAAGTATATTTTCTCAATGAATGAACAGAGCGCATAATTTGAGTTTCATTCTCTTATCTTGATTGCATTTCTATTCAATCATCCAAGGGGTCCCACTTGGTGAGTGAATCGCTTCATTAGATTAGAATTCATTTCCTTGTTCATTAAGAAGTAATTAGAACTCTATTGTTCCTGTAGCCACTGGTAACAAAAATGGTAGACTATTCCTACAACATAGGTGAGTAGAGTAACTCCTATTCGTGATTACTTTTTTCTTAGAGTAAACACATTTACTTGAGATAGCATAGATTCTTGAAGCTTAATGTATTTCAATTTCATAGGATTAGCCATGAGAATCAAGAAGGTTTGAAGCATATACTTTGCAAATACCATTCCAAGTTTACATCCCTAGTTGATAATTAAATGAGACTAAATAATCTACTTATCAGCCATTTAGGGTGTCCAATCCTGAAAAAGTAGTCCAATGCCATGTGTTTCTAAGATAATTGTTTAGCCAAGATTTTTTTGTGCCGCTACCAAAGATGGTGTTAGTTCAAACTTACTTTGGTGTTCATGTTCCCAGTTTTCATAATCTAGGAATAAATTCCAAGCAATCCTTTTATGCATAGAAGAAGAGATCCTCATGGGAGATTCCTTCCTCATCAATACCAGGTGGAACCATTTAATATTTTCAATCTTGATCCAGAGGAACCTCGAGTTTAAAGTGAAGAATAAGACCCACTTTAAAATCCATTTGCTGACACCCAAGGAGAAATATCATCACCATCGTCCTGTGAAGAATCACTACATTTTCATGTCCTCTTTGATGATCTTGAGTATCAAGATAATCCATTAGCTCTTATTATCTATCAGCCACCACCACCACGACCTCCTCCAAGGATGGCTCAGCCTACCTTTCCATTCCCAATTCCTCCTCAACATGGTAACCAAAACTTAAAGAACATACCAGCTGTTGCACTCCCAAAATTCTATGGCCTTACCATTGAAGATCTAGAGACCTTTCTTTTTGAGTTTGACATCCTCTATAGGAGTTATGAGTACACAACTGATGCCCATAAGCTGAAGTTTTTCCCATCAACCCTTAAAGAGGCTGCTCTAAGGTGGTTCATGGGCCTTGGAGCTAATGATGTAGCAAATTGGAATTCCATGAGCAACATGTTTATTACCAAATACAAAGAGTACTATAGAGGATGAGATTTAAAGGGAGATGACATTTTCAAAATGTCACAAAAAGAGGATGAAACCTTGGAGGACTATGTTTCTAGGTTTATGTTTAACCTGTAGTGCAATACTCAACACCAGTTGAATGAGGAATCATAGAAGCATATGTTCCTCAAAGGTGTCAATTATGGAAGCATAGAAGCCTTGGACATAATGACTGGTGAGGATATCACTCAGAAGAACTGGGCATATATTAAGACTATATGTCTCAATTAATCAAGAGATACAGTAAAAAAAGGAAGAGAACTAAGAGATTTGCCTCATAAGACAAACAATTCAGGAGTATCAAAGATAGAGCTGTCCAACCTCATGTCTGACTTGAAACAAGACATTATCAATGATGTGGCCACTCAGCTGGACAACATGCAAGCCCGGAGGAAGGAAGATGTAGAAGCTATGTTGTGTGAATTCTTCTCCCACTATAGAGAGAAGAAAAGAAACTATAAGTGCAAAACCGTTGCATCCGTGGAAACTACCTCAATGCCCACCAAGTTCAAAGTGATATATGAGGAAAATGGAGAAGTTTTCTACATGGCTCAAAGATGACCATGGGCTTAGAGACAAGGTATGCCTCAAAACCCCCTAATTAATTTTAGTTATAATAATAATAATAGTAATCAGTGGCAAAATTAAAATCCCTAGAATTATGGCCCTTAAGGACAGAATTGGAATCATAACTGGTCTAACCGACAACCACAGTATAACCAAAAATATCAACAACCACAGTATAGCCAAAAATTCCAACATAGCCTCCATTTAACCCATACCAGTAGCATTTTAACCAATATCATAAGCCGCAGCAGAATAACCAATGGAAACCACATGGTAATTGGTAATAGCAACATATGTGGGGACCCAATCAGCCTAATCAGTAGCAAGATATCATGCCTCCACCTCAACAACAAGCTATTATGCCTCCACCTCCTATAGCCAATAGTACTCCCCAGAAGCCGCAACTGCCTACGCAAACAAATCCAAATCCTAATAACAAGAAACAAACTTATTCACTGCAGGTGAATGACATCCACCTATGATCAAGAACTACATTTCCTATGCCTAGGGCACCTATAATAACTGATGTTTTTGATTCTGAGGAAATTCCTAACAATCAAAACATTGTTGTTCCACCTATTCCACCACCTACTCCAGTTTTGAAAACTCCAGCTGATCTGCAAAGATTGACTCAACAACCAGTACCCTTAAAGAGAATCCTATTGCAATGGATCTGATTGACTAACCGAAGAAAATGACTGTCCAAATACCATTATTAGATGCCCTCAGATAAATTCTCATTTATAATAAAGTAATCAAGGAAGCCTGTATCAAGCATCTTAGTAGGAAAAAGAAAGATCATGATACCATCCATGTTCTTGGGAAACTTTCTTGTCTTATGCTCAGTAAAGCCTTGGTGCCTAAATACTCTGATCCAGGGAGTCCAATGGTTACAATTCATATTAATGGTATACAAATAAAGAATGTCTTGGTTTATTTAGGGGGCTCTATTAATGTAATGACTATGGATGTGTTGTTAAAACTTAGCATCATTTGGTTGAGGGAAACACCTACCATTCTCTAGTTAGATGATAATTCCAATGTCAAGAAAGATGGTATAGTAGAGGATATTGTTGTCATACTTGATTCCTTGGATTACCCCTCAGATTTCATAATCATGTCCCCCAAAACCACACTAGGAGGATATCCATTAATCCTAGGAAGGCCTTGTTTTGCCACATTAGATGCTTACATTGCATGTCACTCAGGAAAAATGACCATATCTAATGGCATTCATACCAAGAAATTAACTATGTATTATCCAGCCAAACCCCAAGCTGAACTTGACCAAGTTGCCTGGCCAGATCTCTGAGATGCTTCCCTCAAATCCAATTCAGTACAATAGCTTATGGTTATTGGTAGAAATCCATTTATGGCCACACAAGAGGAAGATGAAATACTAGTAGCAATCCTTACAACTAGTATGGCTCTGAAGAAGCATCTTTTCATGTCCCTGATTGTTCCCTAAAAACCATATTACCCAAGCAGTCCTCATCTAAGTTTCCTACAATACTTGGTTATCTCCATACTTTGTTACCCGATGAGATTAAGTCACCCTCATTTTCATAATTCCTTATGCTGGATAAATTCAAAAGAGTAGAAATTTCCTCAAGTAAGGAAATGAATGTCAATAAGAATCTCACTGAATCTCAGATGTCTAGCCTTCTCCAACTTTTGAAAGAGATTTAGCAAGCTTTTGCATGGGACTATACTGACATGAAGGGACTTTACAAAAAATATTGTACCCATAAAATCTATATAACTCCTGAGTCCAGACCAATTAGGGAGGCCCAGAGAAGAATAAACCCTGCACTAAGAGATATAGTAAAGGTTGAGTTACAAAAACTCCTCAAGGCTAGCTTTATATATCCTATTTATGACAGCCAATGGGTTTCCCCTCTTGTAATTTTCCCAAAGAAAGGTGGATAATGGAAAGTTTGTGTCAACTATAGAGAGCTTAATAAAGCCACCAAGGAAGATCACTTTCCATTACCCTTTATTGACCAAGTACTTGACAACCTTACTGGTAAGAAGTATTTTTAATTCCTGGATGGTTTCAGTGGCTACAACTAGATCCAGATATCACTAGAAGACTAGGATAAAACAACATTCACCTATCCATGGGAAACATTTTCTTATTTTGTCTTGCCATTTATATTATGCAATGCTCCTGCTACTTTTCAGATGGCAGTAATAAGTATTTTTTGTGACATTGCTGCTGACTGTGTTGAAATATACATGGATGAATTCACTGCATATGGAACTATATTTGAAGAGGCTCATGCTAATTTGGGAAAATTTCTTAAAAGATGTTAGGACTACAACCTCTTGCTTAATAGTGAGAAGTTTTATATGATGATGGAGGAGGGAGTTTTCCTAGGGCATTACCTCTCATCCTTTTGAATATAGGTTGATCCTACAAAGATTGTAGTCATCATTACATTACCCACTCCAGCCTAGCAGAAGGAAGTTTGGATTTTTCTTGGTCATGCCGATTACTACAGGATATTTATTAAGAACTTCAGCCAACTTTATGTCCCATTGTACAATCTATTGAAGAAAGAAGCAGAATTTGAATCGATAGCTAACTATGAACTATCATTTTAGCAGTTGAAAGATGTGTTGACAAAGACCCCTATTCTTAGAGGACTTGACTAGAATCTTCCCTTTCCTATCTGCACTGATGCATCTGACTATGCCATTGGGCTGTGCTAGGCCAAAAACAAGGTATAATTGAGCACGCCATTTATTATATAAGAAAAAATCTGCAAGGTACTGAGCTAAATTATACTATGACTGAAAAGGAACTTCTTGTTGTAATCTATGCACTTAATAAATTCAGACATTACATAACCAATTATGAATTATTTTTTTATACTGATCACTCAAAAATCAAATACTTGATGAAAAAACCCGCCATCTCTGGTAGGTTAGCTCACTTGTTACTCCTCATGCAGGAGTTTGATATAACTATCATTGATAAACCAGGAAAAGCTAATGTGGTGGATGATTTCATCTCTAGATTACATGTTCCCAATGATCGTACAACAATTGATCACAGCTTCCCAGATGATCACCTATTCTTTATTGCAACTTACAACCCATGATATGCTGACATCACAAACTACCTTTCTACAGGAAGAATACCACCTCATTTTTCACCTCATGAACGCCAGTTACTGGTTGATAAAAGATTCAACTTTTCATGGATCTCTAGATTTATGTTCTACACAGGTCCTAATCAAGTCACCCATAGATGTTTTCATGAAGATGAGACCTTTGACATCCTTTGGGCTTGTCATGATAAGCCATGTGTTGGTCATTTTGCAAGAAAACAGACAACATACAAGGTATTGACAACTGGATATTTTTGGCATACCTTACATAATGATGCAGCTAAGCATACTAGGTATTGTGACCAATGGTAGAAAATGGGTTTTCCAACCAAGTCTGATGAAATGCCCTTGCAGCCTTAGGTGGTGGTGACACTAGTTGACAAATGGGGCATCGACTTCGTTGGTCCCATTGAGCCATATTCCCATGGTAAGTCTTATATCTTAGTATGCATTGAATACACCACAAAATTGGTTGAAGAAAAGGTAATGAGGCATGCTAGGGATCATAAGGTATCTTAGTTTATCTATGAGTTTATCTTTACTAGGTTTGGTGTACCTCGTGAAATAGTAACAAATCAAGGTGCACAGTTTACATCAAATCTTATTGTTGAATTGATGAATGAGTACACAGTGAGGCATGGTAAATATTCACCATACCATCCTTAGGCTAATAGGTAGACTGAGATAAAAATTTGGGAAATTGAGGCCATCATGACCAAAACAGTTGTTGTTCACAAAAAGGATTGGGCTACCCACCTTCCTGAAGCCATTTGGGCTTATCAAACAACTTGGAAAACCATGACTGGTTTTACTCTTTTTAAGCTAGTTTATGGAAAATCTGCATCCATGCCTATTGAGTTTCACCATAAGACTCTTAGGATGGCATTAGAGTTAGATATCAACCTTACCAAGGGGCAAGTGGATAGGCTCATGCAGCTTAATGAATTGGATGAGTATAGGAAGTCTGCACTTCACAACACCAAACTGATTCAAAAGCAGCGAAAGAAGTGGCATGACTTATTTATCAAGGATTAACAAATTTTCCATTGGTGATTGGGCATTTCTCTATTAATCATGCTATCAGAATACTCCAGGAAAATTTTAGACCCGTTGGTTAGGGCCTTATGAATATTAATCTCATTTTTTAACAATGGTGCAGTTCAGCTATCTACCATTGATCCTGTGTGATTCAAATTGCTTCTTAATGGGTATCGTCTGAAGATCTACTCCAAACCCATGAGTCCTCAAGACTTCCTACACTAGTTCTAGCAAACCGTAGACACCCACACTCCTGTAGCTAAAGCATCTAGGTCTTCCACCCAGGTTTTCACAAACTTGTGAGTTTTTATCCCAGATTCCATAATAAACATTTCACTTCCTATGAAATAATTTCTTCACAATAAAATCCACTTCACCTCCTCTCTCTACCATGTTTTTTTACTATTTCATCACTCCATCAGTGTGTGCACCATAGAAGAACACTCTACCTGTAGCACCTCTCAGGTTGGTAACACATACTTTTGTTTGTATATTATTTTATTCATTTTTTTATTTTGGATTAAGTGTTCTTTTGTTTTTACTCTTGCACGCAAAGGCTTGGTGGGACCCATGCCTTACACTTAGTTAGGGGGAGGGATTATTTAATGCTTGTTTCAAAATATTTCCAAATCAATTTTAGAATGCAAAAAGGCAAACTTTATTTCTTGTCTTTTCACGGTGACCACCGTCATGTGGAAGCTTATCTATCCTTCTGTGATTAAGTCATCATGATTTGAAAGCAATTAAAATTTAAGGTTTGCTTAATAATGACATTTTTGCAACGTGTTCGGGTGGAAGACCTTAACATGCGCAAATGTATTTATGAATAACATTCAAAATAATGCTTATTTGCCTGAAATTAAAAGCTATTATGTACTTCAATTTTCTCATAAAAAACACCTTGAGTTCGTAAGAAGTCTTGTATTTTCCAATTTTCTGTAGCGTCTTTAGAGCTCCTGTAGAGCCATTTTTGTCATTAACAATAGGAAGAGACCTTTAGAGGCATGGGCCTACAGATCATCAAGTTCTAATTGGGGACCCGACTACCTATGAAATGTTTCAAAGAAGGGGATGGCTAGATTACTGCCTTAGCCTTAATGGCTTTGATGAAGAAATTGCTTTCCAATTGATAAATACTCTGAACAATGGTTTTGTTGTGGTTAAGGGTCTGAGGATAGAATTTTGAGAGGACATCGTGGCAGAATTTTTAAAATTGCCATAGGAAGGAGAAAAATGGAGTAAGGGTATTGACTTGTGCTCAGCTAGGGCACCATTTACCCCAGATGGTGACCCATGGTTAGATGCTGATAAGAAATAGGGCACTTGAAGAACATCATTACTTATGGAGTATATGCAGCCAGCTACATTCATAATATCCAACTTTACTTGTGAATTTTGTTACAAGTACCTCCATGGACTGCATTTCAAGATTTTGAGCGCCCTCCGCCATGAAAACATGCTAGTAAACTAACCTACTTTTCTATTTAATATTGTGAAAAAGAAAGCGTCTCTTGTATAGTCAAGAAAAGATCAATCTATTTCTCAACATTGTTTAATCAAATTAGTCATAGAAAGGGAATTAATTAAGCAATCAATTGGGAGCTGTAACCACCTAAATTTGGTCTATCACAACTATGGACCCTATTTGCCCTAAGTGTGATCAGACCCTCGATTTATGTCCAAATGACCCTGTTACTGCTTGGCATATTTCTTTGAATCAATTTAATATCCTAGGTGATTTTTATCACTGATTTATATTAACTATTATAGCCATACAATTCAAATCAATTTCGACCAATCAAATCAAACCAAAATCAAACATGGCTATAGTATTTAATTATAA
>MU227299.1:2263676-2276149 GCA_018584345.1 Thuja plicata
AACCCTCGTGCATCTCATCGATTATATGCTGGATATAATCATAACTGGTGCTTGAATGCACCTCTTGTAGGTCCAAGACCATCATCAAAATACCATGCCCTATTCTCTCAGCATCTCCATCTATTCCTAGTACTCTGCAAAGAGCATAGGCATTGTATTTGATATAAAAATATAGGTCCTTATAATAATAAGGATAGGGCTCAGCTTTAGGACCTACATGATCTTTTAACTCTTTTGGCATGTGCTTTTTCAAAAATTCCCTAGCAACACGAGGCTTATCACTATACCTCTTCTCCTGCTTTTTCATGTCAATTTTGGTAGACATGGTGCTAAATAGACCAAAGGCTTGCATGAAAGAACTTCTATTTAATACCAAAAAGTTAGTGCCATCATCTCTTTTGATGGTCTTTGTAAGGGAATCATAATGGTTGGCCAAGTCAAGAAACAGGTCAACATCTAGAAACACATCAGGGACTAGTAACCTACCCAGCCCAGATGTCCAAGGGTTTGAGACAGAGATAGGCTTATCAGAATTTTAATAAAAGTATGTAAATAGAGAGTAACCTGTTGTGCCCGGGGTTACAGCATCTCTGATATCTGCAAAGTCATCTTTGAACACACCTGCATCAATCTTTCTATTCTGTGTTGAACCTGGCAACAGCTTAAGAAATTCTTCTAAAAAACTAGGTTTTCCTTTTTGCTCCTCTCCACTGCCTCCACTCGTTGAAGCAACGCTCACGACTCTACTCATCTTTGTAAGCACTTTGAATCTTTGCCTGGAATGATATTGAAACAAATTTAATTTGCAATATCAACTGTCTGTTCTAAATATAATTCTCTGCAACCTTAGAAATTTCCACTCACTTGAAAACACTACAACTGCTCTGAATATCTCTTTTTTCCTGAAAACAACAACTTGGCTCTGAAATCTTAAAAATCGGTGAAAAAGAATGAATGCACTATCCTCTATTTATAGCCATATGATTCAGAGTACATGGCTCATGATTTGGAAACATCAGTTCTACCATTAAGTTGCCATGCCGTGAAACTTTGAAAAACCTAGCCGTAGTTGCACGAAGTTGACAGGAAATCAAAATTCAAATTATGAATCCTTTGGCGCAATCATCAACCATTTAAGACAGCTAACATGTCATCTTCAGATTCGCTCTCTGTCATACATCTCAGCTACCTCCTGTGCACAATAATCAAAATTAAAGTATTTGATTGGCCGCTGAGAGATCCATTTTTTCATGTCATCCACTTGGTGCCGCATTTTAGATCTTGTAATCAGGCGACCTCGTGACCACGTTGAGTCTCTTTGTCGCGAGCACTTATCCTTAACCAAGGTTTGATCTCCAGATTAGGCGACAATGAACTTTCTTTACCTTGGCTGACCCAAGTCTGTCTGGCGATCAAGTGAATACTGTGAAACAGAAGTCGCGAGGAGTTAACTCTAACTCATCATTCTTCTCTAGACTTGGCGACAAGCCTTTTCTTTTTACCTTTCATAGTTTATCGCTATGTCGTTGGATGCTCACTCTTCTTTTCAAGACCACACGACAACCTTTAGTCGCACAGTCAGGAGATAAGTTTAACTTGACCTCAACATATAGCACATGCCTTTATTTTGTTTAAAGCGACTTTGCGACATACCCTAATCGCTAAGTCAGGAGGACTTTTTCCCTGGGACACTTTTCTCTTCAGACTTCATGACTGCCAAAGGATTGTCTACTTCTTGCATCGGACGGTTGTCATTTAATCGCCTGATAATCAGTCATGCCCTTAAATTATCTGGAGACCTTGCGACTGAAGGCAAACATACCTTAGTCTCCTTATTGCTTGATTCATTTCCTCCTTTTGGCGACCTCCTGACAACCACTTATGTCATGATAGATGTCGTCTACTCTTTCATCCACTTAATACATACTAAAAAGCTGAGTCATCGCCCTTTTTCTAGCGACATCCTGATTGAGTAAATTTACTAACATCAAACAGCTAGTCGCGGGGTCGAGACTGTTATCTCTTAATCGTCATCTAATCTCGAGACCACGTGACTGAAGAAAAACTTAACTGTTTGATATGACCTGATCTAGCGATTATGCGACATGAAGTAATCGCGAAGTCTGATAACATTTCTTTGACTTTCTGACTTTTCTCACGATCACCCGACTGAGCAATTGGTCCCATTATTATAAAGCTTTATGACATGAGGTTCAAGCGACAACCTGACTTAAGTGAAATCGCTAAGTCTCGAGACACTGAAGGAATATTCAGTTTTATAAGGAGACTACGTGACACAAAGGAAAAGCTAGGTTGGGAGATGATTTGGAATATTCATCCTGGGTTACGCGATGAGGCGACCTAACTTAAAGCACATTTCTTAAGAGGCTTAAAAAAGGTAACAATGAAATATAAGACATGGCATAGGGTTTCAAATGCATCATTTAACGCTTGGTTGCTTAGGGTTTTCAGGGTTTTGAACAATTTTGGCACTCTCTAGTCATGAAAACCTAAAAATTTTCAGAGGGCAAGATAAGGAACCCAGCAAGGCAGCAAAAATAGGAAATACAACCAACAGCATCTATGGGAGATGATTGATTATGATGCTTATGAGAGAATGTTGTGTAAGGTGGAACAATGATTCAAGGAGAAGTTTCCTTGGATTTCCCTTTATTATCACCATGGATAGGATAAGAAGGAGAAGGTAAATCTAGAAATTCTTGCACATCCTCATCTTGTACCATAGTTTGAGCCTTAACAAAAGTATGAGAAGAACTAGGGATGGAATATGGAAGAATAGGAGTGGGATTATTAGAAATAATTGGATTAAGAAGGTTAAGATGAGGATTAGGAAGATTAGGCAATGGGGTATCATCTACCAAATTCTTCACATAATCTAAAAGAGCAATAAGTCCACTACACAAATCCTTATTTAAAGTTTTGAAAGTAGGGAGACTAGTATTGGTCAATCTTAAAATAACATAAGAAAGTGAAACATGAAGATTAACAAACATGATAAAGTGGATGACACTCTCATAGACATCATAGGTACTATAAAGAGATGCTAAAAGAAGCATAATGAGAAAAATAGCCATACACCAAAAGAATTTCATAATGAAAATGCAAGAAGTATTTTTATATTTATAAATTCAAATTTTAATCTAAGATGTAAATCTAACACCAAAGAGAAGGAGTTGTCTATCGCGGGTTCACCAAAATGTAACATATAAAATGGAGGTTACCAAAATGTAAGGTGTTTGGAAAGGGATAAGCTGGTTTGATTGTTAATTATTATTTGATTTGCTTAGAGTATGTTGATTTCCTTAACCCTACCTTACATTTAATTGAATTGTATTGATTTTGTATTGCAATTGTGATTAGGGAGAAGATAAGATGCTCTTATTTTATTCCCAAATGCACAAATGGAAGATCCAAGTTGATCAACCCAAAGGAAGGGCTAATGCACAAATGAATCAACTATTTGGAAAAGAAAATAACAAGAAGGATACCTTAAATTATATTAATTATATGTATAGATATGATATATGATAGTAATTGAAGAAATAGGAGAAGTGTACTATCCTTAAAGAATTGTAGATCAAAGAATGCTATTTTCTAAGGTCTGTAGACTATTTCTGAAAAAACTGAGAGATGATCCAAAACCAAAATGTGGAGACAAACAAAACCCAAAAATATTTTTCCATTCCAATGTCATCTTATCAAAAAGGTTGACCTTGAACCACAAATGTCAACCTTGACCCAATAATGTTGACCCTAACCTATACAGGTCTGACAAAGAATTTGTTCACGTCGTGCGAAAGAAAGCCGAAAAGGGTATCCAAATCTGGTCTCAAATCTGCTATTCTGAACCTGTACCTGTGAGAAAAAGAGGATTGTTTGTTGTGGGGAAGGGGTTTGCCTTACTCAAACCCTAACTTAGGAATTAACGTTGAAATCAATAAAGTATAGAATTCTAGCAAGTAGTAGAATTGAATCTAACAATGAAGCTATGATATTCAATAGATATGTAATTGTAATTCCAATGTAAGAAAATATGTAAGTATAAAAGCATCGGCTTTAGAAACCATAAACCTCCATGATTGTATTCTTGAAATCCACCTTGAAGAGAGGATGAAAGAGTCTTGAGGATGCATAAAGGATCTTGAAGAAAGATCAGACCACAATGTTGGCTAGACCTAGGGTTTGAATGATGAATCTTGAATGTTTGAACCAAATACCTTCAAAGGCTTGAAAGCTTGAATCCTTGATCTTCAATGGAGAAATTGTAAGTTTGAGAGGAAAAATTGAACACATTGATAACTTGGAAATATGTAGAACAATGGATGCTTGAAACTTCTCCTTTTATGCTCAATATCGCTTAGTTGATGGTTAGAGAAAATCAAAGGAGAAAACTTCCTTTTATATGAAACTAGGGCACAATCTTCTAAGGAGGCCGACATAGGATAAATTAAATTCCAATTAGACCCATGCCCCTAGAAAAAGCACCTATATTAAATATAATTTAGGAATCAATGCTTCAGAACCTGAAATAACTGACCCAAAAGTGGGAAAATTGAATTTTGGATGACCCCCGACAGCCGACAAGCTTCCAGTTTTGAAAGGGGGACCCTGGTCAGGGTCAAGGTCAACCCTGACCTAGGTCAGGGATGAGGTTGACCCTTACCTAGGTCAAGGTTGAGGTTGACCTTAACCTAGGGGGTTAGAACCCCTAGATAATATGCCAAGTGCGGTAGAAAGTGCCCGAAGAGGCCCAATCAGGGTCCTAAACAGGCACAGTATTAGAGGATGATGTAGAAATAGGAGGATGATATGATGGACATAAAAAAAATCCCCTAAGGAGGGCTAAACATTCTTAACATGGAAGTGCATCCATTTTAAGATGATACAAATCTTATACTAAAATTTTATTTGGGTAAGGAACAATGGGAACTGGAAACTAAAAAAATAAAAAGGATCATTGAGGAGAAAGCTTGTCAACTAGAATAGAAAACAAATCCAGTTGCAGTATTGGAGAGGAAATTGAGCAGATCACTTAATTGATTCCTGCAGCAATGGCATGTAGGTCACCATCTCCAATTTATGCTTTGTTCCTTAAAGAGCAATTTGTTAACTTTCAATTGAATAGGATTGTTGAAGGAATGAATCCTTCTATTTCTACACCTCATGAATTTTATGAATCCTTCCAGTCAACTCCCATGTCCATCAAAAACCTATTATCTGAATTATGTTTACACAATCTTTCTGTGCTAGACAATAGGGATTGGAATTCACTTATGTATGTGTGAGATGTATAGTTGAGGGTAGTGATGTCTTGGATTCAGAAAGAGATTAGCAAAGAGCATCAGGCTTTACCATATAGAAGAAGTGCGATAGATACGCCACTCATGATGAGGCCTAAAGTTCAGATTTCTAGATGGACTTTTCTTGATTGAATCTCAATTACAATGAATCCTAGTGGATCCCACAAAGTCCTTTAAGTCAGAGAGCAGACATACATAGATTAGGAACAACATTCATCATAGGATATTGAGGCCATAATTTCATCTTCCAGATAGAGATGGGTACGGATATCCCATGACTTAAAACTTGGGGAACTCATTCTCCACAGAATTTAGCTCTTGCCACTCATCGAGCCCCATGGTTTATAATGTTGGGCCGATCATAGCTAAATTATTCAATTCCCTTAAGCTTTCAACCTCCTATCCTCCTACAACCTTTACTTGCAGTAAATGAGAATGTAGAAGATCATGATATGAATCAAGAAAGATAGAGGTGGGAAAGACTTTAGGACAACCATGGGTATTTCAACTCTGTTTTTGATGATCTAGGTGAAAAAACTGCCAGTGACTTGAGGCTTAGGTCCAGGATCCATAATTTCATGATTGATGGGGACAAGCAATAGTGTAGTTGGGGGGAATGATGAGCCTCTTAAAAGGCCATCAATTCAAATGTTTCTTACTTTCTTTTTCAGTGTTTTGCTTGAAAAATAGATACTTTAAACTTATGGTTTTATATGTATATTTTATATATGTAAAGACATAAGTAGGTAAATAGATGGTAAGAACATGGAGTACTTTCTTGGAATTGATGGGTAGAAGTTGCAGGATATAAGTAGTTGCATGCTAATGAATAATCCTATTTACTATGCTATGTTTATGGGTAGTCTCGTTCATGTAGTTGAATGTCATGTAAGAGTATCTAATGGAAACTAACACTTCTTTTCTAATATTAAATGATATATATATTGTGTGTGTGTGTGTGTGTGTGTGTGTGTGTGTGTATCAAAAGTTTTGTATACTAACCATTTTGTAGGGATCAAGTCATGGCGCATTCAAAAATAGCATTGTGGTGCTGAAGGGGTCAATGATAGCTATTGCTGCAAAACACCATCATTCCTGAGGAATTAAGAAAGTGGTTAAAGAAGGGAGTGCCGCAAGACTTTCACTGAGTAACAAGTCAATTCAGTTCCTAAAGTAAACATAGCAGGTCGATCTAGGGCCACCACATGCTATATTCTGGGAACGACTTGAAGACTTACTCTTATTGATTGGTGTTTTCTGTTATGAATATTATGTATCCATTAGTGATCCTAATTAATGGAGTGATCCTAGATTTAGGGAGTATTTTAGTTTCTCTTTAAATAAGCCAACTATTGTAACTCTTAAAGAGAGTCGAATCAGTTGATATATTTTTTGGAATAGAAGTTGATAGTGTAACACTGTTTTACTTTCCAAGTATATTTTCTCCATAAATGAATAGAGTGCATAATTTGAGTTTCATTCTCTTATCTCGATTGCATTTATATTCACTCATCAAAGGAGGCCCACTTGGTGAGTGAATTGCTTTGTTAGATTAGAAGTCTTTTCCTTGTTCATTAAGAAATAATTAGAAGTCTGTTGTTCCTACAACCACTAGTAACAGAACTGGTAGACTGTTCCTGCAACATAGGCGAGTAGAGGAACTCCTATTCATGATTAATATTTTCTTAGAGTAAACACATTTACTTGAGATAGTATAGATTCCTGAAGCTTAATGTATTTCAATTCCATATGATTAGCCATGAGAATCAAGAAGGTTTGAAGCATATACTTTGCAAATACCATTCCAAGTTTACGTCCCTGGTGTCCAATCCTAAAATAGCAGCCATTTAGGGTGTCCAATCCTAAAATAGCAGCCCAATGCTATCTGTTTCTAAGATAATTGTTTAGCCAAGCACCAAGAATGGAGAATCACCAAATCAAGTTGATTGAAAGAATGTCTATGAAAATCCAAGACCAAGAAAGTTGACATACAATCACTGTGGAAAGTAAGGCCAGACATCAAATGTTTGTAGGGGTAAAATGAAAGGTATTCCTAAATCTACGTCTTTATTCATAGGATTTTGTTATAAATATGACAAGAAATGACATTAAGCATATGAATGTAAGTCTATGATGAAACAACCAAAGAAGGAAACCTATATGGACAAATATCATCCTACTTGCAAAATGAATGGGCACACAACTCTTGAATGATGGAAAAAGAAAAGGCAAGCATGGAAGCCTAAAATTCAAGAAACTCCCTATCAACTGAAAAGAGTCGATAACCAGTATGTATGAGATTAAAACACTTGGAAAAATTATATAGAATGTAGAAGATTTGGTCACATTGCTGAGAGATGTATAAGATAGTGGACTAGAAAGTCTAGAGGTTGGACTAACCCCAGAATGGCATGCTTACACTATCATAAAGTTGGTTATCTCAAGAAAGAATTTAGAGACCAAATGACAGAGACCAACACATATCCCAATGGAAACACCATTGAAGACATCCAGAGAATGAGAGACAAAATATGGAGAAGAGCTTCAGACAATGATGAAGCTGGAATGAGCAATGCAAATGGTGACACCCCATCCAATGGATCTGGTGGCATTAACACCCCCAGCTAAGCAGAACAAGTAAGTATGGAACTACATTACACTATGTATTATTTTACATCAGTTCCATAATATGTTGATGAAAAGCTAAATTATCATAAGTAAGGATGCATCATGGTATTACTTGTTAAAATCTCTGATAACTATGCTATCGGGTAATACATACCAAAATCCATCGGTATATGCTCAAAGCTAAAATTGTCTACACTTACCAAGAAGTGTCGGTTAACATAAGAAAGAAAAGTTGCTAATGTAAACTGAGACTCATCAGTAATCAAGAAAAGTAAATAAGTTGTTTGCGCACAACACCAAAACCCGTTTTTAAAAGCAAAGAGCTAAATGACTGCCCTAAAAAATCATGTTTTCACTGAAGAGAGAAGTTAATGTTTTAACCGATGAACTCCATCTTCACACACCAAAAAGTGTTTGAGCATTAATGACTCTCTTATTTGGGAAAATGCCTATAAAAGGGCAACAGAAGGGTTTCATTCTTCACCACGACCAAAGCAGAGTGACGAAAGAAAAAATTGAGCAAGCAAGTATCATCACAAAATCAAATTCAACTCAACCCAAAGCACTCCAATAGATTAGTGACCATTGTAGGTGTAAACAGTAATTTTATATGACAATCGAGAAGTCTATTTATGCATTCTTTCTAAAAGCCCCAAATTTCCCTGAAATAATGGCCATGACCTCAAGAACCACCAAACAAAAGAACATCAATAAGGATGATGTTAAACGTTCAACTCATTAAGAACTCTACCTGTGAGGAACCTCACTATAAGAGTTTCCCTGAGATTGCATCACAACCTGAAAATACTGGATCATTCTCACGAATACCATTTAGGATTTTTCCCATCAAAGATGTGCGAGCTTACATCCACTACAAGATTTTAGAAATTGGTGATTTAGAGGTGGAACAAGCTTACAAGAAGTTGTGTAATGAAGATGGGTCCATAAAAGATGAACACAAACACATACAGGTTAAAGGGCTCACTAATGCCCTATTCTTCCCAAAGGCATTCAAAACCAAGTGGATTCAGTTAGTACTAAGTCAAATGCACCATCACAAACTATGGCTGGATGAGTCTAAGATGATAACTCGAGATGTTATCCATGTAGTAACCGGTTACCATTTAACCGAGAATGTAAAGGAATTGAAACACCCATGCAAGGCTAAAATTGAGAAGAACACTGGAGAAAAGTGTGATGGCAGAGAACAAAAGGTATCTACTATAACCGATGTTGAACTTAAATTTAGAGCATGTGTTCAAGATTACAAAATATTCCAAGAAAGCCGGATGAACAACATAGAATCTGGTGCAGTAGATACAACATACAAAATTGTAAAGAAAGGTACTCAGTTGGATCTATTAGCACTTCTACTAAGCTAGCTAGAAGAAAATTGAGGACTATAAGAAATGCTAAGACAAATACATGTAAGTTTGGATCACTTATCATGTGGATTTTCTTCTACTTTCAAGAAACATTTCCATCAGTAGGAGATGCAAAATGGGATTCCACAAAACCGGTGACCATGAAAATATGTGAATAGATAACATCACTAGGAGACAACTTTGAAATAGTAATGGATGTGTACTTTACGGGATTCAAAATAATCGAATGCAAAAAAGGGTTAGGATCCCTAGACAACTTGTAGAGAAATTAAGAGATGATATATGTTTCATGGTTGACACTAACCACACATACATCAAACCTATTGTACTAAGGCCAACATTGTTACAACCTCTGGAATATGAGGTAAATATTGATCAAGCATCCAACGCAATCGATGCATTGATAAATGAACCATTAGACAAGAAACAACCAAAGTTCATAACTTATGAGGAGGCCAAATCAAGACTCAAATCTGGCCTGGTTGTAAATAAAATTGATAGGAAAAAGGATAAAATGGTCAAGAACCTAAAGAAAATACAAACGGTAATAGAAGAAGAAGTTGAATAGGAAGAAGAAGCTAACAAGGAGGACGAGACCGAAGGCCAGTCACCTATCATTGAAGTTTCAAAAAAGAATGACTCCGAGGCCACAGAGTTAGATTCACCACCCCCTCCACCAATAAAGAAGCCAAGAACAACAGCTCCTTCTAGAACAAGAAGCCAAATAGATAAGGACTCAAGTCTTTCACCCTTGAAGAAAGGAAAAGTTAGAACCTACAAGAGGAAACCAGCCACACAGAAAAGAGGGTCATCAAAGAGAATAAGGTCCATTCAAACAAGGGAAGACATCGAGGAGACTGAACAAGATGAAGGTGTAGAAGCATAAAATATTAAGGTTCCAAAAAGCATTGATGAGGTATGTAAATCTTTTGCAAATTCAAGATCGATTACAAATTCTAAGATTAGAAGATGGCTAAAACTAGATCTACAAGATCAAAAAAAGTTGAAGATGCCATCATTGCAAAGATGTACAAATTCAAGTACATACCAATTCAATTTGAAGGTAATAAATGTACCAAGGGTACTCTTGGATAGATTATATGCCAGATGCACATTTGCATTAAAGAATGAAAAGGAGACAAGGGAAAGAGTGCTTGTTTCTCTTATGTCTCCTGAATCCAAGAGGGAAGAAATTGATGAGATGATGGAGAATCATAAAAAGGAGTTCCCACCCAAGTTGAGAGCCTACAAATTTCTCGAAGGGAGGCTTATAGATATTGAACAAGAAAGTCACAAAAAGTGGATTAAAATACTCAACTGACCTATTGAGGAAGCTAGCACCAAAAAAGACCTACAAAAGAAAGATGATAATCAGGAAACTCAAGAATATGTCATAACCAAAGATGCAGAAGATGACACATCAGTTAAGTTAGATAAAGAAGAAATGAACACAACTGGAAACAAGAATGTGGAAGTTGTAGATGAAATATGGTCGAACACCACAATGGATAACATAGTCATTGACATAACTGATGGCCCAACAAAAGAAATATAGAAAGATGAAGATTTCAATGTTACCAAGGACACAACTAACAAACAAGACACCACAATTGATACTTCACAGGTGAACATACAAGGAAACATGCCAATATTGATGCAAGCCATCAATATTCTTCAAGAAATAGACAATTCAACTGACAAAGAGTCAAACATTCCTGAGGATGCATGGGATGAAGGAAAGAAAGACAACAATGATGATCAGAAGGACATTAGAGAGACTCAAACTATCATCAAAACTGACAAGGTTAGAGAAGGAGAATCAAAGCAAACAGATGGAGACACAACCAAGAAGAATGCATAGAAAAAGATAGATGAAGTGCATAAGGACACCGATGATGGAGGAAAACCCAAAGATGGCACTCTCGAGGAAACCAAAAAAGTTGCTATCGATAATGTAAAGGTTGATGTGGAGAGATCTCCAGAAAATCATCATGCTGACACCAAAACAAAGAAGCAAAAAGAGGCAACACCACAAGTTACTTCATCAAGCAACACAGACAAATCTGAGAAGATGGCTATGGGGGTAAAAGTACAAATCTATGTCACACTTCTGTAAATGAAAAGAAGCACATCATGCAAACCTGATCAGCTTTACCGACATAAAAAGTGGCATTTGTATTTAGAATTCGAGGATGATGTAGACTGAAGAAATGTGTAAAAATGGATGAAGTTTATGCCTATAATTTTTAAAAAAAAAATTAAATGAGAATTTTCATAGTTTTTTTAATTTTTGAAGTCCATTTTTCAATTGCTGAAAACTATATAAAATCTAGCGTCTAGTTCCCACCAAACAAGTATATGCAAATAATATGTTTTTCCACTGATTTAAAACATGTTATAGATAAAATGTATAGCTAGTGCAGAAAAGAAGAAATATTGGTTTTCATTGTATATTTTCTTCATTATAATTGCTCAAAGTTGAACTTATCTAAAATCGACATTTTTCAGCTCCCACCAAATTTCCTCTATAAATTCTACACCATTCAAAAAAACATTACATATTCTTGAAGATGACTCTCTCCTCTAGTGTTAAATATGAATTTTAAAATATTTTTATATGATTTACTATTTTTTATTTATTTGAAGCAATGTATTCTCAACTGTTAAAATGCCTACTTGTTATATTTTAAAATTATAATATATTAGATCTAATCATATTACTATAAACTTTACATGACAATAATCTTGACTCTGTAATCTACAAAAAGGTATTTTTTTATATTTTTAAAAAATATCATTAAAAAGAGTAGGGGTTATTGAAACATCAATTTTATGAAATAATTTTATTTCTTTGGTAATTGGTATAAAATATGAATTTAATAGACGTTTTCAATTGGAAAAGTTTAACCACTTAGCTAGACCATATGTTTGATGAAAAATTAATTTTTATTTAGAAATACTCAAATTTAGTTTTGCTGATAAGTGGTCCTAAAATGTGACACGGCTTTGTGGTTTTACCCATGGTTCTTCACTCAAGTGAAACTCAGAAGAAGAAGAAGAAGAAGAAGAAGAAGAAGAAGAAGAAGAAGAAGAAGAAGAAGAAGAAGAAGAAGAAGAAGAAGAAGAAGAAGAAGAAGAA
>MU227299.1:2276249-2319408 GCA_018584345.1 Thuja plicata
AGAAGAAGAAGAAGAAGAAGAAGAAGAAGAAGAAGAAGAAGAAGAAGAAGAAGAAGAAGAAGAAGAAGAAGAAGAAGAAGAAGAAGAAGAAGAAGAAGAAGAAGAAGAAGAAGAAGAAGAAGAAATCCAAAAAGAGTAAGTTTGAAGTCACTTTGGATGAAATCACTGAGATCCCCAAATGTGACCCAACCACACTTGACTATGAAGCACTGAAGGAATACAATGAAATATGCTAGAGGAAGGAATTACAGGAGAAGCTGAGGAAGAAGCACCAGAACTCCATGGTACTATAAACAACTAGGGACATATTGCACTAGATTGTACCCAACATTAATGTTGATCAGAATAAACCACTGTCACAGAAGCCATAACAACAAAGAACATTGATGTAGTGAAGGCAATTGAAGAGAGAGAAAAGCATACGTACTAGAAAAAACTTGTTGAGAAAATTAGACAAGAAGTGATAGTAAACAAGGTAAAGCTTTTAGAATTCATAAGTGAATTAGATCGTATTATTGCTGAAGCTATTTCCTTGATTCAAAAACTAAGCACGCTGGAGAAATTCACTAAGGAGCATAGTAAAAACATAGAAAAGTTAGATTCTAATCTAGCTAATAGTGCTTAAAGATTAACCATGGGAGATAATGCAATTAAGTTGCATTATGAGAAAATTATTGAGAGAAAAAGGTTAAGGAAAGAATTGTGGGAAGCAGAAACATAATTTAGGGAAGAGGTCACCAAGCTCTAGGCTCAACTTGTACCAAATCTGACATTGCTTCAACAACATATCAGTTTGGCAAGACAACTGATAGCAACCCTCAAGATGTCTGTAGCAGACAACATCTATGAAATGCCCTCAAGGATCACTCTTGTGCACATGGCTCTAGAGAATCTGAAGGACCAATGCAAGAAGATAAAATATAAGGTATACACCTTTTCCCTTAATATCAGAAAAGGGGGAAAAGATATGATATGTAGAGACAGGCAACTATAAAGTACTATAGAAAAAAGGGGAAAATAATGAGATACCTGCATATACATAGGGAGAGTCATGATATGACTAAGGATTATATATGTTGTACATACTTAACATTTTATTAGTATTTTGCACATATCAGTTTTTGATACTGATGTCAAAGGGGAACATTCATGACATTATTTTTCCATTAGTATGCAAAGAATACATTCGGTAAGCATACAATGAAATCTAGGACAAAGAGAAAACCAAAAATGCAGATATCAGAGATCACCAAAAACTACTAAGTACAAAGCAAACCGACGACATAATTTTGTGTGAAAACTGAAATTGAAAAGTAGAAAGGATAAAGAGAAACACGAAAGTGGAACCCGACAAGTAGGTCATATTGAAAACAAAAATAACAATCACAGAGGAAACTGAAAGAAATTTAAAGTAGGAACACTGAAATCAGTATAACTAACTTCATAGCATAACTGACCGTTAGAAACTGAAAGTCAGTTGCAGCCCACAAAAAGTGGATCTAACTTCCACGTCAGATAAAATAGTCTTATTCTATTTATAGAATCTTGATTTGTTTTTAAAACCATTTATTTAGGGAAAATAAACGTGAATGTAAGCTCTTTAATCATTCTAATTGATTTAAAACACATAGACTATGAGATCAAGGTAAAGTTGTAAACTTGTGATCTTAGAGTTAACATTGTTTTACGTGAAACTTGATTATGTCAATCTATCTTATAAATATATGGTGTAATCATTCATTATTATATATGAGAGAGGGATGTGAAAGGATATGAGAGGATGAATAAATAATACAAGCACATCTATGGATCAGATTGAAATTTTTAGGAACCAGAATAACAAAATGTGAATTTGGTTAGCAAGAACCAAGAATAGAGACAACTGAGCATCAAAGGTATTATTAATCACATTAGGGGATATACTTATTCATTTAATCTTAAATGGATCTATAAACAACAATAGGAGAATGCATACACCAGGTCAATTTGTAATTTCCTGTCATTCTAACAAGTGAAGTAAAGTGTGAATATCCTTTCAAGGAAGGTGGATTTAATAGTCCAACTATAAATATCTTAACCGAGTGCACACTCAATAGTGTTGCTAAAGCTCTTAACCAAGTAGACTTAAACAAGTCTCCATAGATACTCTTAATCAAGTAGATCAACAGAAGTGATCAAATTGTAATCCTTAATCGGCCCCTTCCAATATACATATAGTGAAGAATTTGTGGGTGTCATCCCCACCACAGTTTTTACTTCCTAAAAGGAGTTTTCTGTGATATCATATCTTGTGTTATGTGTCAATTACTTTCATGAATGTTTCTCTGAATGTTACCATGTATGGTTAATTTTATTAATTGATATATCTTGCATCAAGATAGTATAGAACAGATCATTGGACAAATATTTGATAAATTAAAGGATAAAGGTTAAAAGATACAAAAGTTTTGGAGGTACGGATTCACCCCTCCCCTCTCAGTACATACTTCCCATTAATTCCAATAGTGTCACTGGTGTTATTTGATTTAATTTTCAAAAGTTGCAAGCAGATAGAAAATTATATGTTTGAAAGCTCATTGTGGTTAAGTCTATTAATAATTTTATGTTACGAGGTTGCGAGTGAAGTGTGAAAGTTAGTCAAGTCACACTGTTACAACGATTATGTGGAAAGAAAGTGTTTAGGTTGTGAGTATGCGAGAACTTGACAAGTGGTAGTATCAGGCTAACGTGATGGTTATGTTTGATGTTATCACAACCTTGCAAGGTTTCTTGGTGGTTATTTTTTATGGATGTGATTATACAATAAGTTTCCACATGGAAAGGAAAGAAGACATGAAAGATAAAGCATATAATGATTATAGCCTCATTGTGGTTAAGTCTATTAATAGTTTGATGGTGTGGTATTACGACAGAAATGTTATGATTGAGTTATTTTTTATGATCGTAAGGTCACAACAATTAATTAAAGGATTTGTCTAATATTTGTGAGCACATGACCAGGTCTATGATAGGTGAAGGAAGTATTTGTTGCATGCTCAAAGAATTTTATGTTGAAAAGTGAAAAAGGTTGAAAGATCACACTCAAGGATGAAAATGTTAAAGAATACGGTGGTCATATCTTCATTGTAGTTTAAAGAGAAAGACCTTGGCAATTGTGATAACACAGAGAAGGTTTCTCATTTAGTTGCACCCTTGCAGTGATAAGATGAGATGAAGAATGTAAACTTACAAATGAGTGAGGAGGAAACATGTGATAATGTAACTTGTGATATATATCAAAATTATGAAAAGAAAATAGGCTTCTTTAAAATAGATTATGACATTTGGCATTCTTGGCACTTGATTTTGATGATGTGGGTTTTCTTTTAATAATTGCATATTTGAATCTGATGGACAACTCAGAATAAAAGTAAGACTCGCCATGGCTAGTTGAAGTAAATATAGAAGCATGTGAGTTAATGAATAAAGAGATGGCCTTGATAATAATGAGATTGAATCTATAAATATATGATTATAGAGACATTTGAGACAAGGTTCAGGAAGAAAAGGAAAGGCACACAACTATAAGTTTGTGTAGAAAACTATGAAGTTGTTGTTGAGTTTAGGCGGCCCAGAAAAAATATAAGTTGATAAGTCTTCCCTATTTGGTGAAGATTTTTTTTTTGTGTTAAGAATTGTCTCCAAGTTAGTTTCAATCATGAGTCAAAGTACATCATCTAGTTCTAAGGTGTCTATTAAGGGTAAGGGAATTGGAAAAAAGCTCTACTAGTAGGAGTTTATATATTTATTTTGAGAATCTATAATTAGTCAAGCTAGAAAGTACTATGAATGGAAGGATGCTTGCAGTCAGTATAGGAATCCGCAGATGCTGTCATCATCTAGTTTTTCCCTCTTTTTATATTTTTATAATAATAGAGTTAGAGTGGCGTCATTGTCTAACCCTTGGGAGTTGAACCTTTCAAAATTAATAATTCTTGATGTGTTTATGGATGTGAATTTATTAAGGGAATTATCCAATGCTTATTGTCTTGTCAGCAAGGTTATCTTAAACAAAAATAAGCATGCCCTAGTTACTATTGATAGAAGAAGCTATGTATATTCTTTTTAGGTTTCCAGTGCTACATGCAGTGATATAGATTTGGACATAGAAAGGAGAATCTATCATTATCACAAAGTGATGTTGAAGAAGTCTGTAATTCCAAGATATACGTGTAGGAATGAAAGAAAAATCATTCCAATTCCTAAGAATATCAATGAACCCTATGATCTAATAACATTTCACAATTACCTAGATTTTACAATTTATGGTCTGTGTAAGGTGTTAGGATTGAATGGTGAAAAAACAGTGTATGAAGATTTATTGATGATGGACATGGAAATACAAAATCTAGATGTAAATACTGATTATGATTTCATAGGTTATTTGATTAGAAATTTTCATGAGGAATTAGTAGAAATTCAAAAGAATTCTACAAAGGTTGATATAAATTTTTATTCTATCGTTTGTGATTTAATTTTATACCACAATTTAAATGACATGGATAAACAATTAATCTTAAAAATGGAAGAATTTGGTATTTCACAGCCTATTCAATTATGGACCCATGTGTCGAATATTATCTATCCTTCATGTTTTGTATATTTTGAGAACTGGATCATTTCCCCTATCCTTGATTTTCTTGGTATTGGTAGGGAAAGATTGTTTTTTGAGATTACGAAGTTCCTGAGGTGATTTCATTTTATTCCTAATTGGCCAATATCATACAATTCAAGTGATTTCTACTTCTTTGATGAGGTCACTATATTTAGGATATATGGCTCTCCATAGCCTCCCCATATCCTACCAAAGTTTGTTCCACCAAGGATTGTTGTAATGGAGTTCATGTGGAAATTATTTTTAGTTTAGAAAGAGTACCTTACTTCTCATAAGAAGGCCACCTTTCTACCCATGTTCTGGAACATTTATGACTTCTCTATTGGTAAGAAATCCGTAGAGGAACTAAATACCCTTTTCAAGAAATATAGGATGGTGACACCACCATCAATATTGTGATCCTAAATTTTTTATCAAAAGTGCACTATCACAAATGACTCCTTGGAAATGGGTTTCGAACCATGAACCCCTAGATGTAGAGGATTTAGTAAGAAATTTGATGATTAAAAGTAAAATACAGGAGAGAACGAGGAAATAAGGGGATTTAATAAGAATAGAGAATGAATTCAAAGAATATGAAAAGGATTTTCTTTGATTTTATTATCACTTTTCTTATTCAGAGAGAATTGATCAAGTGCTAAGTAAATTCAATGCAATTATGGTAAGAGTTCCTCAAAAGGTTGTGGTTTCTCACTAGTAGGTTTTGGTTGAAGTTGTGTCTTCTAGTTATGAGGGAGAAGGTGAAGAAGAATAATCCAGTGATGGGGCATAATCAACACATGAACCCCCTATGAAAAAAATAGAAAATTATTTCACCTAAGAAAAATATTCCTAAGGATATTGCATAGTGATTTGTTTATGAAATGGGAAATTATTGTCATGATATTAAGAAGAAATTAATAAAGGAAATTAAAAGGAGAATCAAGAGAAGGAAATGATTTTCCTTTAATAAACCAAACTGATGATAGAATCATCATTTCAAAAAATTTTATGAGTGATGAAAATTTCATTCACACTGATGAATTCAAAAGTTTCCTTCTAAAAAGGAAGCATAATGAATTGAGTGATAGAGAGAATTTAACAAGTGAGGACACTTGCCAGAATGAGGAGACTATTATTTCCTTACAAAAATTTGATCAAGATAATTTAGAATTGACTATGGAACAAGCCATATAAATTGTTACGGATAGTGGTATGTTGTTTCTTTATAGGTGGGATATTCAGTCTACATTCATCATTGATAAAATCAGAAGACATCCACATCCTCTTTTTGAATCATAATTGAGTTTGGTGATATCAGAAGAGAATCGGATTTTGATCCAAAATCTAAAACATTATCCTTGTGGGCCTTGTCTCGTGCAACTCAAAATCCACATGGGTATGTGGAGGATCATAGTATGCCAAACCAGGCCCTTAAGTGGCAATGAAAATTCAAAAAATCAGGTTTAGGAAAGTTGACATAAAAAGCTGAGCAAGTTATCAATCTTATATGAAAAATGTGTAAGAAATGAATCTATAGAAAATTGATTTTAGTTTCTTTTCTATAAGCCATTTTTTTAAAAAAAATATTCTATATGGTGAAATTTCAAATTTATATGCAGTAGTGTGAAAATTTTAGGAAAAAGATAAGAAGTAGGTGTATGTCTGACCACCTTGAACACAAAAAAAATGAAAATATTTTTTTACAAGATTATAGATATAAGTAGTAGACTCATGTACATATGTGATGCATATTTTTTTGTAATTTTTTTCTAAGTAAATAATTAATTATGATTTTCTACTACAAATTTTCCAAAATATAAAAAATTTCATGTCTGACCATCTTAACTTACTCTAAAATTCATCAAATTGAAAACTTATTATTTTTGTATTGTAGTAGGAAAAGCATAGATTGTGAATCATATTTTGGATTTCAAAAATATTATACTGTTTGAAACTTATAGCTATTTTTTGATTAGTCTATCAATTAGGACTAAAAAGATAATAAGTAGGTGCATGTCTGACCACCTTAAACACAATCGAATGATAATATTTTTTTAGTACATTCTTGATATAAGTAGTAGACTCATTTTTGGATGTGACACATATTTTTTTGTAATTTATTTCCAAGTAAATAATTAATTATGATTTTTCTTCTACAACTTTTCCAGAATATAAAAACTCTCGTGTCTGACCACCTTAACTCAGTCTAAACTTAATCAAATTGAATTTTATTTTATTTTTCTCTTATAGTAGGTGAAGTGTAGAATGTGACACATGTTTCAGATTTTAAAAATGTTATACCATTTGAAAGTTATAGATTATTTTCAACCAGTCTACCAATCAGGACTTCTTTTTCACATCGCCACTTTTTTAAATACCATGATCTTGCACATACCCACACATGGTAAATATTGAAGAAAAAATGCAAGGAAATGAAAAAATATTGAACATGGAGAACACTAGCCACACTAAGGTTTTTGATTTGATAGTTCATGCTTCTTTCTTGAACATGGCTAAATAAGAGGATTCAAAAAAATACATGTAGAGATATATGAAAATATGATTGCTCTAGGAAAGAATTATGCAGAGAATTTTAGGATATAATGCTGAGTTAGAAAACCATGTGCAAGAACTCTCTAAAAATGTTTCTAAGATGCCTAAAGATAATGAGTTACCAGGTAATGTGTGACACGCTTCCATAGTTTTTTGTTGTCCTAGTGATGTTAAGGTGAAATTGAAACATTATTCTAATAGAATTGAAGAGTTGGAGGAAGTTGTTAGAACTAAGGGATAATTTTTTTTGTTAGAACTAAGTTGTTTATGATTTGTTGTAAATTTGATAATATTTTTTCATAGAAATGAGAAGTTATATGTAAGGCATATTTTCTTTGATTTCTTTGTTGAGTGGTTAATGAAATTTTCTATAAAATATTTTCTTCTTTTATGTTACTCAGTAACCTGAAACTGATTACGCACTAGTCATAGGTGATGCATGAAATGTATGGTCAAACAAATTAAAAAATATAAAACTATCACGTTCTTTATTTTTCTGATAAATTATTAGAGTTTATTTCAAGTATCCTTGTTGTCATCTACTAAGGAGGTTTTAGATAATCATTTTAACAAGTAGATGAGTTAAAGGTACACCTACCTAATTTTTGTGGAGCTCTAAGTGTAGAAGGTCTAGTGACCTTGTTACTATTGGGATTCTCTTATATTTAATTTGTGGATAAAGTAACAATTGATTTCAACGTGTTCTTTGAAAATCATGATGATTATTAATGATCTTTTAGAATCAAGGGTAGGAATAAAAGATACTAACAGACTCTACATGCCTCCATGTCTTGTAAGAAAGTGATACCAGGTATCCTTTCATTTGATATTTTCATGAATTATAGCCTGATCCGTTGAACATATGAATAGTTAATTTGTGTACCATTGGATCTACCTCAATCAGTTAAGCTCTTAACCAAGTAGCTAAGCTCATATATCAATTTTTTAACAAGAAAAATAACTGAGAGGGGGTGAATTAATTATTCACACACAACTATACAAAAATTTCTCTCGGTCATTTAGTACTTAAATAGTTCCAATAAAAACTTAAGATTTGTCAATTTAGCAGAGTAAACATCCACAAAAATATAAACATGAAATACGTAGTAACAACGAAACAGAGAACACCAAATTTTACATGGAAACCCCAAGATGGGTAAAATAATGGAAAAATTGATTCTCGTGAAATGTAAAAATGCCTATTAGGGTGACACCAAAAGGGGATTTGAGATAAAAGCTCACTACTAGAAATTCTAATTGTAAGAAGGCTCAATGTTGGAAGATATGAAAATGAATAGAATCTAGCTCTAAGATCTACACACTATTCTACACAAACACATATCTCCTTCACATGAATTTATAGTCAGTTCAAATATGCTCCACAGATATGTGACACATATAGTCACTTGTACATTCATATACATGTACCACTTTCTTATGTCCATGCATTAGTTAAATACAATACTGTGACATCTAGTCGGTCAACCACATAAGTTGAAATAGGTCACACCAAAAAAATTCCCATGGTGAAAAAGAATTAAAATAGGACCACCTCGAACCATATGATAAACAACACTAAACAACACATTTTCCAAGGTAAATGGTTCCAATGGTTATGATCAACAGATTAAAAAACCAATGTTGGGACCAAAAATACATCCACAGAGGATTGAGCATACAATATACCATAATATAGATTCCAGAGACTAAGATACATCAGTGAACTAGCCAACCACATCAACCAATATGCTAGATACTCCTACCGATACAATTATCTGTTGGTACACAACAACCAATACAATACTATGCCAATCATAGTAACTAAAACAATTAGAAGCTTAGATATGAGTATGTTGACATAATTGACAACCACTAATGACAAGACCATTTGAAAGGATCAAATTGACATTATAACATCATCATATCAAAGAGAAACATTTTTTTATTGTTAAAGGTGGTAGTCAAAGGGCATTTCCTATCGTACAAATGAAAAACCTCCTTTTCATCAAGAGACTCATCCTCATAGTTTGAGTATGTATCGTCATAGTAAACCCTAATATTGCTTTTGAATTCAATGCCCATTTTAGGTGGATTTTTTTTCTCAATATGAAAAGTGTTAGGAATACATGTGCACTAACACAATTGAGGGGAGGAGTGAATAAATTATCGCCAAAATATAAAATTTAAATCTTTTAAAACAATTACTTAATGCAAATATGAATCATACTGAAACACCAAGAATAAGATAAATCAGAACACCATAACAAAAGTATTATTTGTCAAGGAAAACCTTGTTAAGGGAAAAATCCCAGTGGGAATGATACCCACAATATAATGCACTAGAAAAATTGTGCTCTGTTAGGAGACCTTGCTCTGTTACAAGTTGATTATTACATCTAGTAGAAAGACTGATCTAGGTGGATCTAGAGAACCTAAAAATTTCATAGTCTTAAATCCAAGGAAAAATGTTGTCAATTAGTAGTGCTCTTCGCGCTGATTCCAAAACTATATTCAGTTTCTAAAATGAATTTTGTATGTAAACGTTACAGCCAGTCAAAGTTGAGTTAACTATGGTTGACTTTGTTGATTGATAATGTCAACATGATGTGGAAAGGTAGGTGATGTGGAAGATTTTCCAATCAGAATTCAACAGGTAGCACAGTGGCATGGAAATAATAGTCAACAAAAAGTTGATGTGGCATTGTGTACAATTGGCCCAATCAGGTGTTGACACGTGTACCCCACATGATCCAATGACATGTTGCCTCGTGGCACCTAGTTCAAAACCTTCATCTCAACATTTCAACAAAATTTAATTTGAGAGGTTTGAACATCTAACTTCACTCTTTCACCAATTGTAAGCCTTAAGGTGGCTTGTGTGTTTACTTTATTTAAAGTAGCCACTAAAGGAAAAAAATACATTACAAGACAAAATTCTAGCCATGGGTCTAAAACCTCTAACTAAATTTTTAAAACTAGCCTAGAAAGCCACTACTCCATGCTATGATTTTGGGATAACTATTGGATGATTTTTTAGTTATCTAAATAAATCCGAACTCTTAACAAATTAATATCCAAAATAGAACATATCTAATATTTAGAATATATGGATAAATTATATGGGCCATTATTTAAATATTAGTAAATACGATTCTTAAAATAATGTTAAGGATCTACATGGGCTATTTATGGAAGATTTATTTTTTATTTATGGGAGAATGGTTATCCTGGTGGTTATTGGTTTTAAGCCAAATTGGGCATATTCTATGTATATAAGGAGTCATTTTCCTTTGTAAAGAGAATTAGCATGGGAGGAAAATTTATACTTTGAAGGATTTTTGGAGATTGGAGAATTATTTCTTGGAGGAAAAATTATTTGTGAGAAGAAAATTTGCAAGGTGTTATTAAACACCAAAAATTGTAATGTGAGAGATTGCGAGGAAATTGTATGCAGGTTCTGAAAGCTTGTGTATTATAACAAAGCATAGTTTTGATTGGCAATATCAATAAAGCGGTCCCAGCATTGAGAATTGGAACTGGAGACATAGTCCTTATGGGACAAACTGCGTTATCAACTTGTGTTTGATCCTTCTATCATTTTTCTTATTACTCTTCTATCTCCTGTCTCACATTCTCCTTAATTTATTTTTGCTATTTCATTTCAGTTTAAATTCTTATTCTAATTAATTTATTTTGGTAATTAGTTAAGTTCTTTAAATTTTGTAAAGGTGTCCTTAATAGTAATTTCAACAGTTAAAAAGCATAATCATGTAATTCTACCTAGATCAGGAAAAACTGTAGTTGGAATTAATTTACAAGTTTTATTGTAAACACTAATTTCTTATCAAGTGGTATCAGAGCCCATTTTGTAGGAAATTGAAGGTGGTGAATGTTAACCAAGATGAGATTGAAACAAGGAGAAGGTTCTCTTGAAGAATTCAATCCAAAGATTGGGAAAGGACTTTTCCTTGAATAGAGATGGCACATGAACAAAATATTGTTGAGTTTTATACAGAAGCCTTCCAGAGTGCTTTTCTAGAAATGAAGACATTGGTGGACATTTTGATCCAAGAGAGGCATGAATGAAATACGAGAAAGGAAGAAAAGGCTAGGAAGGAGGAATCTAAATCCTCATCAAAATATGAAAAAGAGAAAGGAGTAGGAGGTGCTGATGACCCTCATGAACCTCCATTCCCATCTTCTTGATCTTCTTCTCCTTCATCTAAATCTTCTTCTAAAAGGAAACTTGTACAAATTAACACACCTTTGTTAAAACTGGATGTTAGATTTGAGTTGCCTATATATAATGGTTAATTGGATGCAGAGAAATTGGATAAATGGCTTAAACATATTGAAGTGTATTGTAGGGTTCAACAAATCTTGGATGATCCTTCCAAGTACAGCTAGGTACTCTCTAGATGAGAGGTACCTCATTAGTCTAGAGGGAGAGTAATATTCAAGATGATCTTGCTACACATGGTAAAATCATTTCATCTTGGTATGAATTTACCTCTTCTTTAAAGAAACAGTTTTATCCTTTGGGTTATATGCAACAAGTTGTTATGGACTGGAAAAATTTAAGATAGGGTAAAGGATAGTCTGTGCAAGAGTATACACAGTTGTTTAGGAAGAAAGCACTTACTCTTGGTGTCCCACTTTATACACAACAAACTTTATTAAAGTATATAGGTGGGTTGCATTCACATTTGAAACATACAATCTTGATGTTTATTCCATCTAACTTTGATGAAGTGTGTGTACAAGCATTCCATATTGAAGTAGGTGGAGGTAACACAAGTTTCAGTGCAAAGAGGGAATTTTTTCCTCCTGAAGGCAACAATAAGGGTAAGAAGGAAACAACTATCAAGAAAGTGGAAGGAGAAAAGCCTACTTGTTCACATTATCAAAAGAAAGGGCACAAAGATGCAAAGTGTTAGAAATTGCATCTAGAATTGAAACCATAGTGGTTTAAGAAGGATCATAAAGGAAAGAAAAAGACCACAACTATTGCTCAGGACCTTGGTTTAGAATTTGGTGATGAAACCAAGATAGAAGTTGTGGGTTTGAAAGGTGAAGCTTTTGTTGATTCTACCACTAATGTTTCATGTTCTACTTCTAAAAGTCATATTGTTCTTGAAGATAGTAAAATATGTGAAATTTTTCATATAAGGGTGATTTCAAAGAACACTAAAATCAACCCATTGATAGATAGTGGGTCCCAAACTAATCTAATTTCAAAATAAATTGTTGAAAAGTTAGGATTGGTAACTAAGCCACATAATAGGCCTTATCCTTTGGGTTGGGTGTGCAATGATAACAAATTTTGAGTTACACAGTAATGTAAGTTAAAATTTGCAATAACATCAAAGTACATAGATGAGGTTGAATATGATGTAGTTCCACTTGATATCTGTGGGATTGTGTTGGGTAGCCCATATTTATATGATAGGAAAGCTATCTTCTATAGGGAGCATAAAAAGTATCACTTATTTAAAAATGGAATTGAATACATTGTAAAAGCTCATTGCATGAAGAATGTTGGATCAATTGTAAATATAGGGCATTTGAAAATGATTGTAAATGCAAGGAGTAAACTGACTCTCATCTCTCCCGCAACTACTTAGGATCAGGTGCAAGTATAATCAAATCCTTGGGCAATGATGCTAACAAAGGGTTTGAGTGACTCATTTTCTAATGATGTTTTTGTACAGGGGATCCAAAGTGTTGATACTTTTTCCTTTTCATCAATTTATTCAGTATTGTTTCTTTTGTTCCTATTAGTTGGTACTATGTGGGTGATGGATGTAACAATGTACACTGGTGGATGTGTTGGAGATTGTCTTAGCAGTATTATTTTATTTCTCATGATGTTTGTGATGAGTTAGGCATTCATAATTCCAATAGGTTGTACATATGATACTGGACAAGTGAGGCGAATATGCCCTCACTTAAAATGTATGTAAAATAGACTTTTCAAGGTCCAAAAGATTCTCAATGGGGAGGAATAATCTAGGTGGATCTAGACAACCTGAAAATTTTATAGTCTCAAATCCAAGGAAAAATTATGTCAATTTGTAGTGCTCCTCGCGCTGATTCTAGAACTATATTCAGTTTCTAAAATGGAGTGCGTATGTAAAAGTTATGGCTAGTCAAAGTTGAGTTGACTATGGTTGACTTTGTTGATTGATGATGTCAGCATGATATGGAAAGGCAGGTAGCGTGGCTGATTTACCAATAAGAATTCAATATGTGGGACAGTGACATGGTAGTAACATTTAGAAAAAAGTTGATGTGGTATTGTGTACAATTGGCCTAATCTGGTGTTGACATGTGTACCCATACGATCCAATGGCATGCTCCAAGTGGCACCTAGTTGGCAACCTTCTTCTCAGCATTTCAACAAAATTTAATTTGAGAGGTTAGAACCTATAACCTCACTCTTTCAAGGATGCAACTATACCAATGCACCAATTATAAGCCTTAAGGTGGTTTGTGCGTTTAATCTATATAAAGTAGCCACTAAAGGACAAAATACATTCGAAGACAAAATTCCAGCCATGCGACTAGAACCTCTAACAAAATGATGGAAAGTAGCCTAGAAAGCCGCTGTGCCATGCTATGATTTTGGGATATCTATTGGATGAGTTTTTAGTTATCTAAACAAATCAGAACTCTTAACAAATTAATATCCAAAATAGAACATATCGAGTATTTAGAATATATGGCAAAATTATATGGGCCATTATGTAAATATTAGTAAATCAGATTCTTAAAATATTGTTAAGGATCTACATGGGCTATTTATGGAAGATTTATTTTTTATTTAAGGGAGAATAGTTATCCTGGTGGTTATTTGGTTTTAAGCCAAATCGGGCATATTTTATGTATAAAAAGAGTCATTTTCATTTGTAAAGAGAATCAACCTGGGAGGAAAATTTAGACTTTGGAGGATTTTTGGAGATTGGAGAATTATTTCTTGGAGGAAAAATTCTTTGTGAGAAGAAAATTTGCAAGGTCTTATTACACACCAAAAATTGTAAAGTAAGAGATTGTGAGGAAATTGTATGCAGGTTCTGAAAGATTGGGTATTGTAACAAAGCATAGTTTTTCTTGGTGATATCAATAATAATCATACAATTCTTCCTAGATCAGGAAAAACTGTAATTTGAATTAATTTACAAGTTTTATTGTAAACACTAATTATAGATCAAAGTCCCTATTAAAGGATAGACCATGTTAGGAGTCTTCTCAACCTTGTTAGAAGTTGAATAAAATTGTGAGCTCACTTCTCGAGCACATTTCTCAAAAGTGAGTGTTAAATCCACCTTCTGAAGGTTAAACCCACCTTCTGAATCCACTATCCAAATATAGTTATATTAACAGTAAATGAACTGATTGATACCAACTTGTCTTTCCTATATAGCTCCCATGAAGTGAAAAAATAATATAATCGCTTCTCAATATCCAGTAGATCTCACATCCACAAGCTTCCAACATCTCTTCCATGCTAAGACCACATCAAGGAATGACTTTCCTTTATACAAGTTACAAAAAGCAATTAGGTTAGCCATTTAGGACTTCCCCAATGCACAAAAAATTACATAGAACCTTGCTAAGATACATACAGTATCTTAAGAAAATTAAAAAATCTTCAATTACATGCTAAATTCCCTAATCCTTGCTTGTCATTCACTAAACATGTTACTTTCCTCATGTTGGCCTCAAATAGGTATTCACAAGTCCACACAACACAACTAATGTCATCATGATCCTAGAAACCCATGAATCTCACAAAATTTTCTCCCATGTGTCATCTTACATTCCTTAATCTCGCATATCACAACTCATTTTAATGTAAAAGTTATTCTGAAAACTTAGAGACCATCTCTAGCATCACTGCTCTTTAACGTGTCTTTGTACCAAATGAACAATAACTCATGCAAATAACAAGATAATGATCTATGACCTTAGACTAAAGTTATATACTCCTCCATCTATGCAAATTTAAGCTCATATACTCTAACATGTCATAGACTATTTGTACAGATCTGGAAGTCCTGCCTGTTCCTATTATGACCAGTTTGTCTAAGACTTTTAATACATAAAAGTGAGACATATGTTGACATAAATGACAAAAAATGAATGTCAACACCTCAAAAAAAACAATTCCAACAATCTCCCCCTTTGGAATTTATGGCAACATATGTCTCACTTTGATGTATTAGAAGTCAACCATGAACCTAAAATTAGCTTTCTTAATATGACCTTCTCAATATCCTGCTCACAGCTCCCCCTAAAACAATAAGGGTTTTTCACCTCTATCTCTCCCCCTTTGCAATCAATGGAAAAGAGTGTAATATATATTTTCCTTCTCCACATATCCCACCTCTACAAGGTGTAGATTTTTCAAAAATTCATACCTGCAATAAACCAGGAGCTTGATCACCTAAATTTGGTTTTTTGAGTTCCTATGATCACTTCCCCTGAGGAGTAGATCCAAGCATCAAGTTCATATAATAATATATCTCTGATAACCATCAGATAGATGCACTCTTACATCATTTATTTGTCACAAGTAATGGTTCTGACCCCAAGCATACCTCTTAGATAATCAAAAGCATATTTTGGAAGAGGTTTTGTGAATATATCTTCTATTTACTCCTTTGTACTCATGTACTCTAATATGACTTCTTTCTATGTAACCTTGTCTCTCAAAAAGTGATATTTAATTGAAATGTGTTTAGTCTTTGAATTAATTACAATAATATTTGACATGTTTACTATTCTTTTATTATCACAATAAATAACAAGCGACACTTCAAATCTTACCCCAATATCCTTCAGCATCTGCTTCATCAAGAAAATCTGTTGATAATTTATAGCAGCAACTACATACTCTAACTCAACAGTGGATTGCGCTATACAATCCTTCTTTTTAATCAACCATGAGACTAACCTCTTCCCAATAACAAATTCTCCACCACTTGTGCTTTTTATGTCATCAATACTTCTTGCCTAATTTGCATCAGTATAACCATGAAATGTAAAATCATCTAACTTGACATACCATAAACCATATTCCAATGTCCCATTCTGATATTTGAATAGCCTCTTAACTACAACAAGATAAATCTCCTTTGGATTAGTATAGAACCTTGCAATAATTCCAACTACACTAGCTATTTCGGGCTTAGTGTGAGTTAGGTACTGTGGACCTCCAATCATGGACCTGTATTTTGTTTGAAATATACTTTGAGATTCATCAGTAGTAGTAAGCTTGCATCCTGTAACCATAGGTGTTCCAACAAGTTTAAAATATTCCATCCTAAACTTCTTTAGCAACTCCTTAATATACTTGGTTTGAGAAATGAAAATTCCATGTTTACTTTGAGTAATTTTCAAACCAAGAAAGAACTTCATTTAACCAATCATAGACATTTAAAATTATCTTTTCACTTCCTGAGAGAATTTATTACTCATTTCATGATTTATTCCAAAAATTATATCATCCACAAGGACTTCAAGAATCAAGATTCCATCTTCATTAGTTCTCAAATATAGATTACTATCTATGCTATATTTTTCTGAAACTAAGATGAAACAAATACTTGTCTAATCAAGCATAAAAAGATCTAGTAGCTTGTTTCAGTCCATACAATGCCTTCTTAACCCTACAAACCATGTCCCCATCATCTATCAAAGGAAAAGAATCATGCTACTCAATGTATACTTCTTCCTCTAGATCACCAGTTTGGAATGAAGATTTCACATCCATCTAATACACCTTGAAATATTTATGTGTTTCATAAGAAAGGAACATCCTTACTACCTCTAACATAGCAATGGAAGACAATTTTTCTTAAAAATATACACCTTCCCATTGTGAATAACCTTTGGAGACAAGTCTTCCCTTATTTCTAACAACCATTCCTTCTGTTGGTGCTATTTCTTTTCCAAAATGTGCCTTGTAATTTTCATAAGGTCTCCTGTCATTAGTAGTGTCAAGGGCTTTGAAATTGGTATTAAAATTGTTTTTATGCCTCTTAAAAGTGTGCTCAAACCCTCAACCTAATTGAAAATGGTCAAAAGTGACTAAAAACCATAAGTGCCTCAGTCGGTTCTATTTTTGTGTTACTTTTTCAGTCACTTAAGTCATATTAAGTCATGTGTCTGTGTTGAATGGGTTGCTTTTTGCCAAAAGATTGTATCATCCTAACCAATTTAATAATTTCGAATTCCTTCTATGTAGGTCCCTTTTACGTCATCCCCTTATGTATCATGCAAGTTTGAAAAAATCAGACGGTGCACTTATTCACTTATCTCCAAGATGCTCGACATCTAACATATAATTGAATAAGCAGAGTTGACGCATGTCGTTGGTGGGGCCAAGTTGTTGAAAAGGCATTCTATTAAATAGTGCACAAGTTTGAAAAGATCAAACAGACTACTTATTCACTTAAAGGAAAAGTTCACGACATCTAACATATAAGCGAATAAGCGGTGATGACACCTGTCCAGGGAAGTATGTGGATCCAATTGTAGACAAGTATGAAAGGTGTTAAAACCTAGAAAGATCTGACAGTCAGCTTATTTTCTTATATCCAAGATGCTCAACATCTAATCAATAAGTGAATAAGCGGTGATGACATTTGGCAGTTGGTGGGTCCAGGCATTCAAAGCTGGTGAAGGTTTAAAGTTCAGTTTAGTTGCTTCATATCTAACGGCTCGCTTATCCGCTTATCTCCAAGATGCTCGGCATCTAACGTATAAGAAAATAAGTGGAAGTGACATGTGTCCTTAGTCAATAGTTGTTTTTGGGAAAGTAAGATAGTCGTCAGATGTGAAGGATGAAGCCCAGAATTGACGGTTCAAATTCAAAGTTGATAAAACAAGTTGCAGAGAGTTGTTAAGCCGTGAAATTGAAGCTAGTGAATTAAATATAGAATGTCTGATAACTCTAGTTGAATTGAATTCAAAAGACTGATTTGATTAAGGCTGTAAATTGATTAAGCCAACTATAGTCTAAATCATTCACCAAAACCATTTGAGCAAAGATAGAATTGCGAAGAAAACTAGCTTCACGCGACTTCTGTGCAGAATGGGTAAGCTCACTGATTCACTACCATTCATATTGAAATAGAGTTTGCAGTTCACAGAAGGTTTTAGAGCTCTTGTTTTACAATATGGTTCTAGTATTGATAGAAAACCCTTAGAATGGCCCCTAGAGTTGAAATTTCAGGATAGGTCGATTACCAAAAATGAAATGTTAGGGAAGATTTATTGCACCAGTTACCATTGTCCTCAGGGGACGCTACACAGACTAAGAAGGTAGTACCACAACATCCCCACTTCAGAATTGGGGAAGGGTTATATGATTCCGGAAGGTGGAAAAGAGATGCTACTACTAGTTTAGATGCCCTTACTCTATTTAGAGCAGCTTATAGTCAAAGAAAGGCCCCCACCCCAGACTGTAATATTTGGGAACTAGATGTTGGAAAATTGATAGCACCTAGTGTATTCATGGACACTGATTTTCTCATTCTAATAGCAAACACTTATGATAAGGTTTCTAGGGTTGTTAGAGACACCCAGGGAAATATAATACTGACTATATCAATAAATTAAATCAGAAGAATTTTCAAGCTGACTGACACTTCCCATAATATGGATGATATTGACCTTGAATATTTCAAATAAATATACAACAATCAAAGAGATTATTACAAAGGTGAATTAGTGAAGGGGTATGCTAGCAAAATAGGAGATTTGGTTGTAATAGGATCAGGAACCCCTGAGCCTTTCAAAGTGGATCTTTTCATTGGCAAGGCCAGGAAGATGTACATTTCCCTATGCCATATTTTGGGTATAATGAAGAGACGACCATGCCAATCCATATAATGTTGATGGTAGTTCAAATTCTACATCCCCACTTGTCAGTAGTGTTCGATTATGCATCCTATAATTCTCAGGAGATGCGTGATGGTCTGTCAGGGATCAAAGATGGAAATATACAAAAGTCAATGGGTTGGTATTCCCTCATGATGCATATGTTCTTATTTAACAGTGCAGACTTCTTTGAAGAAGAAATGGAATTGGAGAGATTCCTAGATGATAAAGAATTGCCTGTTCAGATGTGGAGTGCAGATTTGTCCTGGGATAGAAAGAATGCAAGTTATGTATACTTTGACAAAGTTTTTGCAACCAGACTTAAGTCATTACTAAGCAACCAAAATGCAAGAGTTCATAATGAAGTAATGATGTTGTTAATGCCTATGGAGTATGCCCCTGAGTTGAAAATTGCTCACAACTGGGGAGATTTGATATTGTACCCTTTTGCCATAGTGATTAGGGTTTATGGTTTTAGAGGTGTTCCTTATGTGTTACCCTACAAAGTCCTACTCAAAATTGGGATAGCAGAAATCATAAGACAATTAGGTGGGCTGCAAGAGGAAGCTCTAACTGGAAAGATGAAGGGAAATATCTTCCCTACCCTCACTAAAGCCCATCACTTTATCATAACAAAAGGAGGGTGGACACAATTTGTCACATACTTTGAACCCTATCATTTATCCACTTCCATAGCCAGGTGTGCAGACAATGAAGATTTTATCATGGGCATATTTAGAAAGAGGACCAATTGTATAATGCTAAAGCATCAATTCTACTATCCAAAGGATATTATCAGGAACATTTTTGAACTAGAGGTTCAAGAAGTCAGGAAGGAAAAGTGGATGGCATATAAGAAATCCTTGGACTTTGTCGAGAATTTTGACAAGACCGATGATCCTCTAAAGGATTTTTTCCCATGGTCTTATAAAATTGATTCACTAATGAATCTTTTTGAGGGAATAATGCAAACCCTAAATGAGAAAAGGAAGATAGCAGTTGAGAGTGACCCAGAAAAGGCTCTTTCTATTATGAATAAATTTCCACAAAGCAGAAGAAGAGGAGGAGGATATACAAAAGAAGAGGATATACCATTGTTGCTCCCAAAGTTGATGAGCCCACTCAGCATAAGGGAAAGAGGCCAATGGATACTAATATTCAAGAAGTACCCTCTCCAAAGAGGCAAAGGGTGCAGAAAAAAGAGAGAGGTGAATTGTATTCTCCTTCCCAATCCCCTATGCAATATGATGACCAGACCATTGCTAAGCAATTGCTCCAGATGAGAAATGCTGGTGAAGTAGTTGTTACCACTCAAGAATTACAAGAGGGGATGCTAGAAGAGCCTAAACATACATTATCTAACCTCACAGTGGCAGAATTCACTGGCAATGAATTAGGTCATGTGACTAAACAAGCTAGTGATGAATTCTTGACTAATGACAATTTCATCAAAACTAGGGCTTTTATTTAGTTTCTATGGAGATGCCATATTGGTGAATATAATGACAAGTGGTAGAAAATGATAGAAGATCAACCCAATGCTACCAAGGAGGACATAGAGAAAGCAGTTAAACAAGAATTGATAATGAAATTTGATAAGATTACTCCTGAGGAGGGTAGACAAATGATCAAAAGGCAAGGAGTCCTCATATTGCCACAATGGGATTTAGTTGATGCAGTGGTTTTTGATTCTATAAGGAAACAAGCTAAACCCATAAGCCTTGCTGGAACATCAATTGGTGCTCAATTTAGTGAGGATCATGCAGCATTGGCGATCTTGTCGCTAAAGAAAAAGGAAAAGAGAAGAATTAAAGAAGATGATGAGACTGAAGACATAGGCAGCCTAATTGTGAAAAGGGTTGCAGATACCTCAGGAACTGAAGCAACTAACCTTGTTGTATAGGTTTCCAATCGGAGCATGAAAGTGTTAGAAAAGGAAAAAGAAGCATATGCTAGTCTAAATTAAAGATATGAGTTTGTGCTCAAAGCTTACAACGAAGAGAACATGAAATCCTTGATTAAGGATAAAAAAATAGTAGAGCTGGAAGGTAAGAAGAAGACCCAACTGGTGCCCCAAAGACTAATTGCTCAGGACCCATATCAGTCTTCCTCCTCATATCCATTTCTAACATATCCTCCATGCCCTGCACCTCTAAGTCTTACTACTCAGGAAGCTATTGATGCCAAGAGAGTAGAATTGGAAGCTAAGAAGGACAGGCTAATCGATGAAAGGAAAAGATTAGAAGAAGAGGGTAAGAGGGACTTAGAAGATTCTATTGACGGGGTTTTACTGACCGGGTCCGCCAATAGTCATAAGTTGTCACCGGGTTCTGGGGAAATCGGCCAACTATGCCTGCAAAGGTTGTCCGGGGAAATAAATTCTCCAGGCCTTCAAGCACCTGGGTGTCGGGTCACGACGGTGCGGGGCTTGGTTGTGAGAGGTGACTATTTTTGAGGGGGATAACTAGTTACTTCAACTCATTCTCCTAGAGATTCAATACAGTAAGGGGGTTTCCTGGAGTATTCCACACTTAGCAAATAAAGCAAAAAAGATCCTACAGGGTTAGAAATGTTTCATCTAACTACAATCATGCTAAAATATCTGCAACATCAACAATACTCTAAAAGATTACACTAAATACTGAAGAAATACACAACCATCAGTTAGCATTTTATCAGTAGTGAGAATGAAGGGGTTGTTAATCTAGTTTAACGTATTCAGAGAAAAGGACATACAGAACATTAAAACATGAAATACCATTAACTCAAAAGTAGGGACGTTAACAACATCATTGCCATGAATCCTTCCTTCTTCATTAATATTCTTTCCAGCAAGAACTGGTGCGTGATACAATGGTTACTCAAGAGGAACATTTAACTAACAAGAATAGAACAATGGAGCATTGAGCTCTGCAACTTAAACTCATAAATTACTTTTGCTATTGATATGGACAACAAAATCATCAATTTCATCGACCCTTAGAAATGGGTCGATCTGCCTATTTATACAACTCTCTAACCCTAACCCTATTACACTGTGCTTCAATAAAATACAATATCTGAGAGCCGGTACTACCTGTGCCACCCTACAAAAGACCTGGAGATAGAATAGGTCTGCCATGTCAGAAGAAGAAGACAAGAATATACATCAGAAGAATCAGTCTCGAGAAGAGAGCCAGAGAAAAGATAGTAGAAATTAGGTCCCCCGGGCACCAAGGCTACATGCCTCATAAATGGGAAATGCGGAACCCTATCTCCAACGTGCCAGGTGTACTTTTGAATAGTGCCTTGAGAAGACCACCCTATCAGAAATTAACTGCCGAGCCAATGCCTCTTAATGTGCCCAACTACCTTCTGACAATCTTTATTAACTGCCTTTGAAAGTGACTGGTCGGCCTCGGGGGCAGGGCACAGATCATTTTAAAGAATATAAAATTTTGGTTCCGGGACTCCGGGAACTTACATCCCAAAAAGAATAAAGAATATTCAATACTCAAGTTTCCCTGGTTCCCAGAGAAAACTCAGGGCTGTTTATTATCACTAAAGGCCTGAAGGAGGCAGAAAATGCCATCTTCATCAATCTTCTTTAGGCTGGCCCTTCTGTATCTGGCCACCTCAACTTGTTCCCCCAAGTTCAGAACATTATTTCTAAATTCATCTGCCATCCTTGCGGCGTCATGGCATTTTAGCACCATTTCGGTCAATTTTATCATCTAGCCCCCGTCCATCCCCTCCGGGGATTGATACCGGGAATTCATCATTTCATCAAAATTTCCCAAAATTGTCTCCTCTGGGGTATAAGTACCTGTACTAAGGGGATCAACCCCGGAAGCCTTTATTACAAAAGACTTGTATAAATTGGAAGAATTCTTCACTGTATTTACCTTTTCTTGTCAGGACTCTACCAGTTGCTTGGTTACCTCCAATGTGAGGTCCATTCTAGAGTGCTGAGTCCTTATGAAATCAAATGATTCCTCACCCAGAATTTTGGATTAGAAAATTATATCTTCTCCCAGGGTGAGGAGCTCTTCAAGCTCTGCCTTCCATGCTTGGTAATTCTCACCGTCACTCTCCCATTGCTCAATCAACGCTTCCGCCTGGAGAATAACCTGCTAGGCTGTATATAGATATGGGAGAGTGGATACTAAGAAACGCTGGGTGTTTCCTATCTGCAAAGCGACCCATTCATCTACTGCTTGGGCCTTCCTTTTCATTACTCATAGAGAGTCTATGTTGCTCTGCGGTAATTCCTCTGATGTGGAGGTTTATGGAGGGGCGACGTTGATGGGCCTGGCCAGCTCAGTAAGCAATCCTATAAGGTTTGCGTTCTTCTCTTTCTCTGCTTTGAGCCTCTGGGCCTCTTTTTCATATCGGGCCTCCACTGCCCTTGCTGCTTCCTTTAGCAGGTCTACTTCACCCTGCTTTCCTCTTTTGCCCAAGGATACCTCTGCAATATTATAATCTACGGAATCAGCGGTCGCTTCATCAGCATCTGAGGGAGGGGTTTCCACTACTGCAATTGCTTCTCTGCCCGGACCAGTTCGTACGGTATGAACTGTCTGGGCCTTCTTTGCTTTTGGCGGGGCCTGAGCCAAGGCCATCATCTCAGCCAGGGAGAGAGAGATTACCAGAGTGGATTGGACTTTTCTTTTCTTGCTTTCCACTAGCCATGGAGGTGGGAGAGGTGGCCTTCCTGCGAGAGTCTGTTCTTCAGATTTTCTCTCAGTATCCAGTGGTGGCTGCTCCTTTTCAACATATGCTTCCTCTACTCCTCTCCCCATTGCAACCTCTTCTTCAGAAACATCTTTTGTAATTTCTGTCTCCTTGACCTGGTCCCAGATGTCAAGTGGTGGGTCTAGGCCCTGGTCGGCTTCCTCAGGGATCTCTTCATGCTGCTCTTCTTCTTCTTCTTCTTCATCTATCAGCAGTAAGGGAGGTATCGGGCTGAGATTCAAAGTTTGGGCCACTGTGATTACCTGCCCGAAGGTTTCTCCTGGGAGTGGCACTTGGAACACGGCGGCTGGGGTTACGGTTGCTCCTGAAGGTCCAGGTCCAAGTTCCCCAGCGGATGCCTTTTTTTCACTTGGATATTGTTGGTCCACTCCTGGACCTTGCACTGCCTGAGCCCCAGAGACGATCTCTGGTCTTGGTACTTCTATCTGCTGCTCTTCTTATTCTGTAGCTTCTTGTTCCAGGTCTTGTAGGTCTACAGCCTCTTGTTCCTTTTCCGAGACTTCCATCTCCACCTGTGTGTCGCCCCCTTGCAGATTTCTAAATTCATCTGTTGCAAATAAATCAAACTCCTCTTCCAAAGGGGGACTGGCTGGGACCTCCGTCTGTTTTGTCTCTTTCTCCTGTTCTGGGGAACTAGAAGAAATGATTTCCACTTCTTTGGGGAGGGATGCCCTTGGCACTGGTTCTGCCTTTGGCTGCTGGATGTGTTTTCTCTTCCTCCAGGTGACTAAAGGCAGCCCCGCATCAGCTATTGCCACCACTTCCATAGGATCTACCCCAGTTGCCTTCATCATTAAGGCTGCTAGTGACAGGGAGGAAGGGGGACGAATTGGTCCAGACATGAGTGGGGGAGTGGCCAGCCTTGTCATTAGTTGCTCCCTCATTTGCTGAGAGGTAGCCCTAGATTTCTGGATCTATTCTTGTATGGGGGTCTACTACGATGAGGGGGTTGTGGCTATCCCCTTTCCTTTGTCTGCGCCCTGCGCAGAAGTGTCGGCCCTCGGAGTCAATCTTGGTGCCGGCGGTGGTGTTGATTTCGGTACCGATTAGGGAGCTTGGCCTATACTCCTGGGGCACACCCTTTTAAAATATGCGTGACTTCACTTGACTATTTCCTGAGTGAAGTCTTCAATTGTGTGCTCTTCTTGGGTGGACCAATTTATTGCAGGCAGTGCCATTTTATCAATCCCCTTCTCCTTATACTGGGGATCTGCGGTGGGGGCGGTGTCTAAGAAGCCTGCTGGGAACCTCTAGAGCTTTAGCTCCTGCATCATCCTGGTCATCATCCTATCATAATTCTAGCTTCACACATCCACATCATCCTGGCAATCGGCCTAGAAATATTTCATGTGTGCGTGGTGGGGCTCCAAAGCCCGGGGCAGTGCTGCTGTAATTCAGCCATGCAGATCAAAGTTTCTTCGTGCTAGATAAAATTCCTGCAAGTTATAACATTTTAGCTCATTGTCTGCCTCCTTCGCGGTGGTTAGACTGCAGGTGTAGTTCCCACAGGGGATTGGAAATGAGACATTAGGGACCTTCTTGTGGGCCAAGAAGGCATGCAGCTCCATCATTTGCTGGCAATAATCCAGCAGCACGATCTTGTCCCCACAATACTTGGGCAATAAGTAGGGTTTCTTAGAGAAGCCAACGACCCTAATGTAGGTATGTTGTTCGAACTGAATATAGTAGTGCCCATAACTACTAACCAACTTCATCGCCTCAATATATAGGCGGTATCCGGCATCCTGGGTGGGCGTGAGAAGATGGTAGTAAACGAACGAGTCATTTACCTGGCAGAAACTAGGGAAGCTGGCCTCCCATTAGATCTGTGGGAAATGGTCCCATGGTGCTTTTTGTCCTGGGCCAAATCCGAGGATGCCATCTGTAAGTAGGCCATTAGAGTGGGGCCTCTATTGGGCCAAAGCCCAAAAAACATAAGAAGTCATATAGAACTTCTTCTTTTCATTCAACTGTCAGAACTGGGAGTCGACATGATTGGAGATTATTGTCACCCAGTCGAATAATTCTCCCTTAGTGGAGATGCTGAGGAGGAAATAGTACATCCACTGTGCAAATTCTTGGGCGGAGGGTTGCCCGAAGACCCGGGCCAATTCTATCATCCCCATCTGGATGCTCTCCTTGAATTCAGAGTGGGGGATATCGATCTTCATTCTCTTTGGGTCCCTCTTCGGGACCTTGAGCCAGTTGGTGTTTATGTACACCCGGGTAGCATCTTCCAACTGAGCAAATTGTTTCAAGGCATCAGTCCTTGTTACCACCATGACCCTATCAAATTGTGGGATGCCCAGGCCTACTTAGAAAGTGACTAGGTTGAGGGACACCAGTGGAGTGGGAAATCCCATGGGTTCTACGGCCGCGAGCTTGATAGCCCGGATAGAAGGATTGTAGTTGGTCGCTAATGCTAAGATGAGCTCCGGGGACTGCACGGAGCATGGGAAGCAAGATTCCCAGAGGATTTTAGAACCTCCAACGTTGATTGCGAGCTTGTCTCCAGCCTGTCACTGGATGTGCATTACTTTTACCAGGCCTGCATTTTCACCCAAGTTTCGATGCTGGCATCAGTCATTAATTTCACTTTGCAATCAACCTTTGAGCCCACTATCTCATTGTCTTGTATAAATTTCATGGTGAGGGGCAGCTTTTCCAGAGCCTTCTCTATCTTTGACTTTGTTGCTGCCCTGTTCTCTGTTGTGGTTGGCAATTCTGGACTTCCAGGAGGAGAGCATGTAGATGCTTCAGACATGGTTGGAAGTTGAAGTCCAGACCTGCAAGACAAAGTGATCGTCAGAATATTTTATCAAAATAAAACAATTACGCCGCGGTCCAGAGTTCTTACCACCGCGTCATTTATTTTTCCTGAAAAGTTAGCTTTACACAAAGGTATCCGAAAAACAAAACATAACAAAACTTAGGATTTTCACCACATCTCCGGGTTTGGGAAATTTTATCACTCTTGACGAAGACATAGGATGAGTGGTGGTAGGAGGCCCGAGGCCCAGAGAAATGACCGTTAGCAAGGAAGAATGTGAAGGCAAGTCCACGTGGGCACCACGTGTGTTGGCATTAATTGGATGTGATGGCGATGACGGCGGAGCCAACTGTTCGTACGCGCAAAAAGGGAAAGCCACTTGGCTGGAAATAATTGCGCGCATGAAAAATAAATGAGGCACTAACAGCCTTGATGGAGGGGAGAGAAAACTGCCTGTTTAAAATTGGCTGAGAGACGATTTTCAAACAGGTGGTTTTCTACCTCGAAGCAAGGTTGGAGGCAGAATATATACACGAATATACATACGAGATGACTCCCGTGGGAAAACCAGACAATGCAGAAATAGATATATACAATTATTTACATTATGTTCATGCTATTTATAGACTAGTTACAGACTATTTACAGATAAACAACCCCTGCACAAAAGGCGGACAACCTTCTGGCAGGGCCGACCTGCCAATGGGCGGCAAAACCAGAAGACCAAAGAAAGACACAACAGAGAAACAAAGAAAAATGAAAACAAAACTAGGCAAACCCAAAGAAAACCAAAAAATGAAAGAAAAATAGAGGAGGGGAGCAGAAAAACTAACTTGAAAATGCAGAAGGCGGAGAAAAGAAAAGATTACCAAGAGAACTCTATAACGACTCGAATCGTCAAGCTGTTGAGATCACCACCACGAAGCACTTGCGTTTTTCTGAGAACAACAGATGTTGTTAAGTTTTGATTATTACAAATTTCTCTATAAATGCTCTGCTAATCACTTTGAGATCGCTCTATTTTTCTCTAAGTGCTCGAAGATTTTAATCGCAGTAAATGTGAAAATGACAGGCAAGCCTATTTATACCCACGGTAAAAAGTAATCCTTCTCCTTCTAGAGATTTCAGGTCAGGCAAAACCTCCAGACTCCGGGCTCGGGGATTCCTTACGATGATATTCTTAAGAACATCATAGCAAAGAATCTTGGAGTCTGGAATCCGGCTTCTGACAAAAGACAACCTCTGGGATCGGAGTCCCAGAGGAGAAAACCAAACTAAGAAAATAACACACACCGGGAAGAAAACCCCAGAGAAAGAAAGAAAAAGGAAAAGAAAAGAAAAGGCAAAGCCACAACAAAAAGTAAAACAAAAGAAAAAAAAGGGGGACCCAACATTTTGCACACAAAATGTAGGGACGGAGATGTAGGGCATAACAAATGGCAACTATCTGGGACAAATGCCTTAGCGCATTTGAGAACCATAGAATCTCTGGTTAGCACAACTGGAACAAACCTGCCTCCTGGAGCGTTTGATAGGCTAAGAGCAACATATCTGAGAGAACCCGACCACACAAGAGTCAGTCCGTAGCCATTCATCAGTGGTGTCGTGTGTGCTTTGTAAATAAATCAAGCTGATGACCTCTGGGAGGAATAGAGAAGAGGTATTAATCACATCGAACCAGTCATCAATTTTCTCATTTCCCCCAGAGACCAGAGTTCTGTCCCGCTTCCTCTTATTATTTTATTTATTTCTAGGTAGGGAAGGTGGTACTTCTTTCACCATTGAGCCTAAGCTTAGCTAAATTCAAATGGTAGTACTTTTGTCACATATCTACCTATATTTAGATATTTGAAGAGAGGATAAAAATCCAAACCCGAGAAGAATTTTGTTATATTCTCAGACCTGGGTCAACCAATTAGTACAACCGATCTACCCGCGGTGTGTCCGATTACTTGTTCCTTATATTATTTGTTCACTAATTGCCAGATTCCCAGAGACAACGCCCAATGGAGATTGCTCAAAAATGTGCCATGATCTGTAAAACAATCCTGGAGACTGGGTAGATTCCACAGTGCTAAAGATAGATTCTGAAGTCCACCATGCGAGAGGCATTGCACCAAAGGCCAAATTTATGCAAAGCATTCCAATTCCTACAAGACAGGACAAAACACTGAGACCGAAAGAAAACCAAAAGAAAAAAACAAAGACTGTCCCGGAAGAAAGCCGATAGGACTATTTACAAGGTAGGATACCTCAGAACGAAGCACCCAGAAGAGACATTTACAAGCGGATATTTACATATGATACAACTTTGGACAAGCTTTCCTTTATTCGAAGTAGTGCTTGAGAAACTACCCATTAATAGGCAATGTGACAGGTTCTCCAGTTAAGGTGTTAAGGTGGTAAGTGTTGGCCCCTCAGATTTCTAAAATTAGGTATGGTCCGAGCCAGAGTCATTGGAACTTTGTATACTTTCCTTTCTTCTCCCGGGTCTTGTCCCACAACAGGACCAGATCCGAGATTTGAAAAGCTTTGTATTGGGCTCTTCTATCGAACCATCATTTTACCACTGCTTGATGATGCGCAAAATGTTCAAGTGCCATGTCACGTTTTTCTTCTATTCGCACCAGATTCAAAAGTCGAACCTCCATGATGTTGTCCCTATTGTTGAATTCTTGCATAAACTATAAAACTGGGATCTGTAAGTTGAATGGGAATACCGGGTTCTAACCGTAAACCAGGTGAAAAGGGAATGTCCCCAGGGTGGCCTTAATTTGAATGTGATCCACCCAGAGGGCGAACTTCAACTTTTGATGCCAATCCTAGGGATTTTGTTCTAACAGATGTTTGATCACGTCAAGTAGATTCTTGTTGGTTGATTCAGCAACACCATTTCCCTAGGGGTAATAGTTGCTGGAGAAATTCAATGTGATCTTCTGATTGTAGGTCTATTCGAGTAACTGTGCTGAAAAAAATGCCAGACCATTGTCACATACTAAAGCGAAGGGCATTCCAAATCTTGTGACGATGTTTTCTTCCAAAAACTTGATAACAACATCTACTGTGTTATTTTTGCAAGGTATAGCTTTAGACCACCGAGTGCAATAATCAGTTGTATTCAGAATGTATCGGTGATTGGTAGACGAGTTGGGGTTTATTTCTATGATAAAGTCAAATGCCCACTGGGCAAAGGGTCTAGCCTTGTAGACTGGTTGCAGAGGCATGGCTGGGTTACGCTCACGATGCATTGCAATTTGACAAGTATGGAATTTTCTAACATGAGCGTAGACGTCTCTGAATATGCATGGCCAATAATATCTAGCTTGAAGTATCTGATGGGCAGTGGTGTCAGCTGAACCATGCCCAATTCCAAACTATCCATGGAATTCATCAATTACTTTCGTAGCTTGGTCTCTGTCAATGCATTGGAGGTACACTCCCTCGTAGTTTCGGCGGTAAAGTACGGAATTTTCAATCATGAAATGGGCTCTTTTCATTCGCAAGACGCGATGTTTGTGGGGAGGTAATCCCTCCGAGCATTTTTTGTTTAGCAGCAAGTATACCAGATTGGTATACCACGGGTCTTGAGTAATGGACTCTACTGTATAAGTTTGACATTCTATGCGGGGAGTCTCTTCTGTCATTGCCCGACTTAGTCCCTGGCCTCAAACTATTTTCATGGGCTGCATCTCTAAGTCATATTCCTGGAGGATGGCCATCCATTTCCCCCATCTCTCACCCAATTCAATCTGCATCAGCAGAGATTTGACGGCCTGGTCTGAAATGATAGCGTGTACTTTGCTCCGAAGAATATAATGCTAGAATTTCTTCATGGCGTGAACTAGAGAAAAGGCCTATTTTTCTAGTGATGAATACCAGACTTCAGCGTTCTTAAAGGGGGAACTCATGAAAGCTATTGGTCATTCTTCCCCTTCAACCTTTTGGGTCAACACTACCGCGGAAGAATGCGGCGAAGCAAATGAGTAAATGTAAAATGGGAGGGAGTAGTCCAGACTAGCTAGGACAGGAGCCTCCATTATGGTCTATTTCATTTGGGCAAACGCACACTTTGCTTCAGGATTCCACTCAATTTTGGTATCCTTTTTCATCATCTCATTGAGTGGTTTGACAATTTCTGCGAATCCTATGATGAATCATCGTACAAAGTTGATTTTTCCGAAGAAGGATTGCATTTCCTTTTTACTGCCAGGCATCTATAAGTTCAGCAATGCTTTGACTCTATCAGGGTCTATGGATATACCCTTCTCAGAGATGATCTGCCCTAACAATTTCCCCTCGGTGACCCTGAATATGCACTTCTTAGGGTTGAGGGATATTCCGTACTGGCGACATCTCTCACAGATTTGAGTGATGTGAGCAGGATGATCACGCCTGTCCCAGGAAAAGATGGTCAAATCATCCATGTAGATGATTATGCATCGGTTTACGAGGCCCTCGAACATAATATCCATGGCCTTTTTAAATGTAGCCCCCACATTGATTAGGCCAAAGGGCATTCTTCTATACGCAAATGTTCCCCACTTAGTGGTAAATGCTATTTTCTCTCTATCCTCATACTTGACCATGACCTGGTTGTATCCGGAGTATCCATCCAAGAAAGACATCATCTGAGATCCGTTCACTATCTGTAACACCTCATCCAATGAGGGGAGAGGGTGGTTATCTTTCTTGGAGGCTTTGTTTAGATTTCAAAAATCCACGCAAAGGCGGATCTCACCATTCTTCTTTCGCACAGGGACCAGGTTGGCAACCCAGATAGTGTGTCAGATCGGGAAGATAATCCAAGCTGACAGCAGTTTTTCTACCTCTTGACAAATCAGAGGCTCTATCAGGGGGTTGACTGGTCTTTAATTTTTCCGAAAGGGCTTAGCATCAAATTTTAGGGGAATGGTATGGGTCATGATGGATGTGTCATATGTCTTTAATTCTTCATAACCCTAGGCGATCACGTCGATGTATTCTCGGAGAACTGCGAGAATCTTCTCCTTTTCTTTAGGGGAGCAGGAGGTACCAATGTGAATGATCTTCTCTTCACCGGGCTGGCCGATGTTATTCACGGGCCCGAGGGTCTGAGTCAAAGATCTGTTCTAAAGCAACCATCACCTTAGGGATTGTTTTGGTGGACAGGTCCATGATCCCATCATCTTCATCACCCTACCCAGTATCATCGTGATCTCGTTCTTCCACTATCTGATCTTCAAAGATACCAACATTTTCCATGAAGGCCAAGATATGTTGATCATCCTCAAAAACCTGAAAGTGAGTGACATTATCTGGGATGGAGGGGGTGGGGACCATCTCAACTGAAAATATTCAAAGTCGTGAGCCAACCATTGGCTCAAGTGTGCTAGCAGAAATGGCTAGGGAATCTGGGACATAATTCCATCACTAGGGAATGAGATCAATGCCAAAGGCATCAAAATCCTCAATAAGGCTCTAAGCCCAGTTGTGGTATGTGGCCAGCCTTTTGTCATGACATGTGTATTGACTCCGGACTTGTTTAACAACCAACTCTGAATCACCCAGAGCCCAGAGGTGGGTGATTCCTTTCCTTAGCGTGAATAGAATTCCAAGAACCAAAGCCTCATACTCTATGACATTGTTTGTACACTTGAACTGTAGCCTGTAGGTCGCAAGGAAGGATTTCCCTTGCAGGTTGATTAATTCTACCCTGGCCCCACAGCCTTGTTTGGATCAGGATCCATCGAACTTCAGGGTCCACAAGTCATTATTTGTAATCTGGGGCTGGAAAAAGGGAGTTTTCTTTGGATTATTGCTGGGAGTTTTGGGAATTTCTTCCCAGACTACCGGTGTGACAGTAGGATTTACCTCCGAAGGTGTTTGGACTCAAGTACTGGGTCCAGGAGAATCAGTTGTGCCTCCATTCTGGAAGGCATCAAGTTGCCGGTTAGCGACCGAGAGACATGGCTCACACTCAAGCTCTGAATGTTTTTGGTAGTGTACCTGGCACCAAGTGCCAGACAGGAGTGTGGCAGGGGTTTCCTTAGTACCCTATGAGTTGACTTCAGTTCTCACCTTTTCTTCTAAGTCTTGGGCTCTTTGTAGTATGACGGGATCTTCTCCGGGGATGAAATCGAATGTTAAGATTTCAAGAGGGCGGTATACCCCTGGAGAAACCTTGGAGAAAAGGACTTCATTGACGCTCCCAACTTTGGTAAGGGCGTGTTTCATCTGGGGCTCACTTTTGACCTGGATCTTGTTTGATTCTCCTTCCCACGGAAGCCATAAGTGGGTGAAGTCGGTCAAAAAGTATCCATTTAAGGACTTAGACCAATTCTGACTTAGTAACATCCCATAAGTCTCTGGGATATCCACCACTTAGATGTCAATAATGCTGGCTATCCTGGGGTCTTGGATAAGGTGTATCCAAACATTCTTTAGTTCCCCACCATTTTTAAAGTAGTCTTATCCAGCTGGATTACTGCGCCTTTAGATGGGGTGGGGTGGAGTCTGAGCTTCTGACAAATAGACAAGGGCATGATGTTACCCGAAGCTCCGAAATCAACTAGGAAATTGTGTATGTTCTTGCCATGAATGTTTAGGCCTAGCAAAAAGGGGAGGTCCTTGTTATTCCCCTAGAAGACAGCCGCGTTAGCATCTTTAAATGAGACAGTCTTGGGTGGGCGGCTAATGGCTTCCGGGTTTCCTAAGAGCTTCAGAAGAGACTTCTTCTGCTCAGGACAATTTAGCAAAACCTCCATTAAGGTCATGGAGGTGGTGGTCTATTCTAATGCCTTCGTAATATTGAATCTTCCTCCCGGGAATGGGTGATTTTCCTCTGTGAGGTCTTTTGCCTGGTTAGAGCTGGGACCTTTTGGAGGGGCGGGTCGATCAGTCGCGTTGTTCCAGGGAGGAGTATCTTTGGTAGGAGGTATGGGCGTGTAAGCTGGTCCTTTACCAACCTGGCTCTGAGTATTGTATGGGGTCCGAGGGTTAGTAAAGAAGTTGGCCTCAAAGGGTGGAATGGATTCATCGAAGAATCCTGGCAGTTCAAATTCTTCTTCATCTTCCCTGGGGGTTCTGAAGAAAATGGTGTCACAGGTAAAGGCACTATGGGTTTGTTCTTGGATAGGGGGCTCCGGAGGAGCGGTATCATGCGATTGCTACCTATCCAGCTGGGAGATCATTATGAATTTCTCCAAAGTGGCACAATTTACCTGATTGTGCGAACCTGTGTCGTGTAGTCTACACCAGTTAGTCATGGGCTGGAAGTCTGCGACTGGTGTAAAATGGGATGGTCCAGTGCCATTTTGGTTGGCATTTTGGTTTGGAGGCGGGCCTCTAGTGTTAGCATTATTGTTCCATTGCTGATTGGGCCTATGCCTGTTGTTAAAGTTTCTTTCCCTGGCATTGTTGTGTCGTTGGCCAGAGAAAATATTTTCCCTCTGGGAATTTAAATTCTAGGGTGCATAGGACCCCGCCTTCAGTTGACCCATGTCCATAGTCAAAGTGGACAGAATTTTCCAGAGGGATTCGACCTCGGCAGTCAACTGAGTATTAGTGTCACAATGTGATGGCTGTGGTTGTTGTTGGCTTCTCGGGAAGGCAGCAGTATTAGCTGGAGTTGAGGGCGACAGTCCCCCAGTCGTAGACGACTGGAAGAAAGGCACTCTAGACGATTGTGTCTGAGTCTATTGTGTCATCTGAGGTTGATTCAAAGGGAAGACTTCCAGACCTGGTGTTATCTGGGTCTGGGCTGGGTAGACATATCATGCCTGTTGGTCTATCAAAGGTGGTAGAGGATTCACCGCCATTGAGGGGGCACCTATTGCCAGATTGGGATTGTATCCACTAACATATGCGGTTCTACCAGGGATCATATTGAAGGGTGCATTCTACCCAATCCAGCCCAAGGATTTATTGAGACCGCGAGACAGCTCTAAGGCCAGGTTGTAGACTTTTGCCAGAGTGTCCCAGTCACCCGCGATAGTTGTTCTCCAAAGGAGAGTGGCAACAAACGGGTCCATTGTGTTAAGATAGGTCTGTATAGTCACATCTGGGGATGGAATGAAGGGGCCCGTGCACCGCTTCAAGGCACGCTGGAACCTATGGTTGAATGCTGCAAGAGGTTCATTGGGTTCCTTTCTAATGGAGATGAACTAGCTGTGGGACCAAGCAGGGTCCACGTGCACGCGAAAGGCAGCCAGGAAGGCATCCTCCATATCCTGCCAAGTGTTTATGGAGTTGGCAGGAAGGTTCAAGTACCAGTTCAACTCGCTTTGTCCTAGGGACAAGGGAAACATTCAAGTCACAACATCCTCATGTTGGATCTGGTGTTGGTTCATGGCATCTTTGTATGCCTGTAGGTGTTCTTCTACGGTCCGTGAGCCTAAGTGCTCATATCGCGGGCAGATCTTCTCTGGGTGAGAAGGTAAATCATTGGTTGCGCCCAAAAAAGTGCCCATTGGGGAACCAGTGTTTCTAAAATATGCAGCCATTAGGGTAACTATGTGTTGGGTAGTTTGGGTATTGGTTCCCAAGACCGTCTGGGGAGTTTGAGTATTCAAGGGTATGGTAGACCCCCAGACAACAGTGGCTGGTAGGACCTTCGATGTCCACTTCTTTCAAGTAGGAGGCTCGAGTTTGACAAACCTTCCAGGATTCAGGGCAGACCTAAGGACTCTTTCAAATTTAGCAGGGGAAAAGGACCCAATCCCACTAAAGGCTTGTCTCCTAAAACTACAACTTGGGGAACCCTCGGGAGGTGTAAAATTAAAATCTTTGGGAGGGGGCGAGTTCATGCCCTCCTTCTAGCGCCAGTTTCTGTTGATGAGGTTTTGTTGACCGAGTCTGCCAACAGTCATAATTTGTCACCGGGTTCTGGGAAAATCGGCCAACTCCACCTGCAAAGGTTGTCTGGGGAAATAAATTCTCTGGGCCTTCAAGCACCTGGGTGTCGGGTCACGATGGTGCATGGCTCGGTTGGGAGAGGTGACTATTTTAGAGGGGGATAGGTGGTTACTTCAACTCATTCTCCCAGAGATTCAACACAATAAGGGGGTTTCCCGAAGTATTTCACAGTTAGAAAATAAAGCGAAAAAGATCCTACAGGGTTAGAAACATTTCGTCTAACTACAGTCATGCTAAAATATCCAGAATATCAACAATACTCGAAAAGATTACACTAAATACCAAAGAAATACACAACCATCAATTAGCATTTTATCAGTAGCAGGAATAAAGGGGTCGTTAATCTACTTTAACATATTCAGAGCAAAGGACATACAGAATATTAAAATATGAAATACCATTAACTCAGAAGCAGGGACGTTAACAACATCATTGCCATGAATCCTTCCTTCTTCATTAATATTCTTTCCAGCAAGCACTCGTGCGTGATACAATGGTTACTCCAGAGGAGCATTTAACTAACAAGAACAGAATAATGGAGCATTGAGCTCTGCAAGTTAAACTCAAAAATTACTTTTGCTATTGATATGGATAACAAAATCATCAATTTCGCTAACCCTTGGAAATGGGTCGATCTGCCTATTTATACAACTCTCTAACCCTAACCCTATTTCACTGTGCTTCAATAAAATACAATATCTAGGGGTCGGTACTACCTGCGCCACCCTATAAAAGACCTGGAGATGGAATAGGTCCGCCATGTCAGAAGAAGAAGACAAGAATATACATTAGAAGAATCAGTCTCGAGAAGAGAGCCAGAGAAAAGAAAGTAGAAAGTAGGTCCCCTAGGGACCAAGGCTACATGCCTCATAAATGAGAAATGCAGCACCCTATCTCCAACGTGCTAGGTGTACCTTTGAATGGAGCCTTGAGAAGACCACCCTCTCAGAAATCAACTACCGAGCCAATGCCTCTTGATGTGCCCAACTACCTTCTGACAATCTTTATTAACTACCTCCGAAAGTGACCAGTCGGCCTCAGGGGCCGGGGCACAGATCATTTTAAAGAATATAAAATTTTGGATCTGCGACTCCGGGAACTTACATCCCAAAAAGAATAAGGAATATTCAATACTTAAGTTTCCCCAGTTCCCGGAGAAAACTCAAGGTTGTTTATTATCACTAAAGGCCTGAAGGAGGCGGAAAATGCCATCTTCATCAATCTTCTTTAGGCTGGACCCTCTGTATCTGGCCACCTCAACTTGTTCCCCAGGTTCAGAACATTATTTCTGAATTCATCCGCTATCCTTGAGGCGTCATGGCCCTTTAGCACCATTTCGGTCAATTTTATCATCTAGCCCCCATCCATCCCCTCCGGGGATTGATACCGGCAATTCATCATTTCATCAAAATTTTCCAAAACTATCTCCTCTGGGGTATAAGTACCTGTACTAAGGGGATCAACCCCGGAAGCCTTTATTAAAAAAGACTTGTATAAATTAGAAGAATTCTTCACTATATTTACCTTTTCTTGTAAGGACTCTACCAGTTTCTTGGTTACCTCCAATGTGAGGTCCAGTCTGGAGTGCTGAGTCCTTACAAAATTAAATGATTCCTCACCTAGAATTCTGGATTCAGAAATTCTATCTTCTCCCATGGTGAGCATCTCTTCGAGCTCTACCTTCCATGCCTGGTAATTATCGACGTCACTCTCCCATTGCTCAATCAACACTTTCACCTAGAGAATAACCTACCAGACTATATATAGATCTGGGGGAGTGGATACTAGGAAACGCTAGGTGTTTTCTATCTGCGAAGCGACCCATTCATCTACTGCTTGGGCCTTCCTTTTCATTACTTGCAGGGAGTTTATGTCACTCTGCGGTAATTCCTCTTATGTGGAGGTTTGTGGAGGGGCGGCATTGATGGGCCTGGTCAGCTCAGTAAGCAATCCTATAAGGTTTGCATTCTTCTCTTTCTCTGCTTTGAGCCTCTGGGCCTCTTTTTTATATCAGGCCTCCACTGCCCTTGCTGCTTCCTTCAACAGGTCTACTTCACCCTGCTTTCCTCTTTTTCCCAAGGATACCTCTGCGATATTGTAATCTGTGGGATCAGCGGTCGCTTCATCAACATCTGGGGGAGGGGTTGCCACTACTGCAATTGCTTCTCTGCCCAGCCCAGTTCGTAGGGTATGAACTGTCTGGGCCTTCTTTGCTTTTGGCCATCATCTCAGCCAGGGAGAGAGGGATTACCGGAGCGGATTGGGCTTTTCTTTTCTTTCTTTCCACTATCCACGGAGGTGGGAGAGGTGGCCTTCCTGCCAGAGTCTGTTCTTCATATTTTCTCCCAGTATCCGGTGGTGGCTGCTCATTTTCAACATATGCTTCCTCTACTCCTCTCCCCACCGGAACCTCTTCTTCAGCAACATCTTCTGTAATTTCTGTCTCCTCAGCCTGGTCCCGGATGTCAAGTGATGGGTCTGGGCCCTTGTCGGCTTCCTCAGGGATCTCCTCATCATGCTGCTCTTCTTCTTTTTCTTCATCTGTCGGTAGTAAGGGAGGTATGAGGCCGAGATTTAGAGTTTTGGCCACTATGATTACCTGCCTGAAGGTTGCTCCTGGGAGTGGCACTTGGAACGCGGCGGCTGGGGTTACGGTTGCTCTTGAAGGTCTGGGTCTGGGTTCCCTAGTGGATGCCTTTTGTTCACTTGGCTGTTGTTGGTCCACTCCTAGACCTTGCACTGCCTGAGCCCTGGAGACGATCTCCGGTCTTGGTACTTCTATCTGCTGCTCTTCTTGTTCTGTAGTTTCTTGTTCCAGGTCCCATAGGTCCATAGCCTCTTCTTCCTTTTCTGGGACTTCCATCTCCGCCTGTGTGTCACCCCCTTGTAGATTTTTGAATTCATTGGCTGCAAATAAATCAAACTCCTCTTCTTGAGGGGGACTGGCTGGGACCTCTGCCTGGTCTGTCTCTTTCTCTAGTTCTGGAGAACTGAAAGAAAGGATTTCCACTTCTTTGGGGAGGGATGCCCTTGGCGCTGGTTCTGCCTTTAGCTGCTGGATTTGTTTTCTCTTCCTCCGGGTGACTAAAGGCAGCCCTGCATCAGCTATTTCCGTCACTTCCATTTGATCTACCCCAGTTGCCTTCATCATTAAGGCTGCTAGCGAAGGGGAGGAAGGGGGATGAATCAGTCCGGACATGAGCGGGGGAGTGGCCAGCCTTGTCATTATTTGCTCCCTCATTTGCTAGGAGGCGTCCACAAATTGTTGGATCTGTTCTTGTATGGGGATCTACTGGGCTGAGGGGGTTGTGGCTATCCCCTTTCTTTTGTCTGCACCCTACACAAAAGTTTCAGCCCCCAGAGTCAATCTTGGTGCCGGCGGTGGTGTTGATTTCGGTACCGGTCCGGGAGCTTGGCGTATACTCCCGGGACACACCCTTTTAAAATATGTGTAACTTCGCTCGACTATTTCTCGAGTGAATTCCTCAATTGTGTGCTCTTCCTGGGTGGCCCAATTTATTGCAGACAGTGCCATTTTATCGATCCCCTTCTCCTTATACTAGAGATCTGCGGTGGGGGCAGTGTCTGAGAAGCCCGCTGGGAACCTCTGGAGCTTTAGCTCCTGCATCATCCTGGCCGTCATCCTATCATAATGTCAGCTTCGCACATCCACGTAATCCTTACAATCAACCCAGAAATCTTCCATGTGTGTGCGGTGGGGCTCCGAAGCCCGGGGCAGTGCTGTTGCAATTCGGCCATGCGGATCAAAGTTTCTCCGCGCTAGATAAAATTTCTGTAAGTTATAACATTTCAGCTCATTGTCTACCTCCTTCACGGTGGCCAAACTACAGGTGTAGTTCCCACAGGGAATTGGGAACGAGACATTAGGGACCTTCTTGTGGGCCAAGAAGGCATGCAGCTCCATCATTTGCTGACAATACTCCAGCAGCATGATCTTGTCCCCATAATGCTTGGGCAACAAGTAGGGTTTCCCAGAGAAGCCAGTGACCCTAATGTAGGTATGTTGCTGGAACTGAATATAGTAGTGCCCATAACTACTAACCAACTTCATTGCCTCTGTAGATAGGCAGTATCCGGCATCCCAGGTGGGCGTGAGCAGATGGTAGTAAACAAATGAGTCATTTACCCAACAAAAACTAGGGAAGCTGGCCTCCCATTGGATCTGTGGAAAATGGTCCCATAATGCTTTTTGTCCTGGGCCAAATCTGAGGATGCCATCTATAAGCAGGCCATTGGAGTGGGGCCTTTGTTCGGCCAAAGCCCAGAAAACATAAGAAGTCATATAGAACTTCTTCTTTTCGTTCAACTGCTAGAACTAGGAGTTGACATGATTGGAGATTATTGTCGCCCAGTCGAAGAATTCTCCCTTAGTGGAGATGCCAAGGAGGAAATAGTACATCCACTTTGCAAATTCTTGGGCGGAGGGTTGCCCGAAGACCCGGGCCAATGCTATCATCCCCATCTGGATTCTCTCCTTGAATTCAGAGTGGGGGATATCAATCTTCATTCTCTTTGGGTCCCTCTTCGGGACCTTGAGCCAGTTGGTGTTTATGTACACCCAGGTAGCGTCTTCCAACTGAGTAAATTGTTTCAAGGCATCAGTCCTTGTTACCACTGCGACCCTATCAAATTGTGGGATGCCCAGGCCTGCTTGGAAAGTGACTGGGTCGAGGGACACCAGTGGAGTGGGAAATCCCATGGGTTCTGCGGCCGTGAGCATGATAGCCTGGACAGAAGGATTGTAGTTGGCCGCTAATGCTAAGATGAGCTCCGGGGACTGCACGGAGCATGGGAAGCAAGCTGCCCGGAGGATTCTGGAACCCTCGACATTGATTGCGAGCTTGTCTCCAGCCTGTCACTGGATGTGCATTACTTTTAATAGGGCCTGCATTTCCGCCCAAGTTCCGACACTGGCGTCGGTCATTAGTTTCACTTTGCACTCAACCTTTGAGCCCACTATCTCATTTTCTTGTACAAATTTCATGGTGAGGGGCAGCTTCGCCGGGGCCTTCTCTATCTTTGACTTTGCTGCTGCCCTGGTCTCTGTTGTGGTTGGCAATTCTGGACTTCCAAGAGGAGAGGATGTAGATGCTTCAGACATGGTTAGAAGTTGAAGTTCGGACCTGTGAGACAAAGCGACCGTCAGAATATTTTATCAAAATGAAACAATTACTCCGGGGTCTAGAGTTTTTACCACCGCGTCGTTTGTTTTTCCTGAAAAGTTAGCTTTACACAAAGGTGTCCGAAAAGCAAAAAATATCAAAACTTAGGATTTTCACCACATCTCCAGGTCTAGGAAATTTTATCACTCTTGATGAAGATATAGGATGAGTGGTGGTAGGAGGCTTGAGGCCCGGAGAAATGACCATTAGCAAGGAAGAATGTGAAGGCAAGTCCACGTGGGCACCATGTACGTTAGCATTAATTGGATGTGATGGCAATGACGGCGGAGCTAACTGTTTGAACGCGCGAAAAGGGAAAGCCACTTGGTTGGAAGTAATTGCATGCATGGGAAATAAATGAGGCTCTGACAGCCTTGATGGAGGGGAGAGAAAATTGCCTGTTTGAAACTGGCCAAGAGCCGAGTTTCAAATAGGTGGTTTTCTGCCTCGAAGGAAGGTTGGAGGCAGAAACCAGAAGCAAAGGTGGCTTGACCAGCTCGTCAAGCCACCCAGAAGGATACACATAGAGCTAAAGGATATATACATAGAAAGGAGGATATATATAAGGGATATCTACAGACATGCACATATATAGATGAATATACATACGGGACGACTCCCGTGGGAAAACTAGACAAGGTAGAAATAGATATATACAATTACTTACATTATGTTCATGCTATTTACAGACTAGTTACAGACTATTTACAGACAAACAACCCTTGCACAGAAGGCAAACAACCTTCTGGCAGCGCTGACCCACTAATGGGCGGCAAAACTAGAAGATCAAAGAAAGAAACGATAGAGAAACAATGAAAAATGAAAACAAAACCAGGCAAACCCAAAGAAAACTAGAAAATGAAAGCAAAATAGAGGAGAGGAGCAGAAAAACCAACTTGAAAATGCAGAAGGCGGAGGAAAGGAAAGATTACCAAGAGAACTCTGCAATGACTCGAATCGTTAGGCTGTCGAGATCACCACCACGAAGCACTTGCATCTATCTGAGAACAACAGAAGGTTTTAAGCTTTGATTATTACAAATTTCTCTGTAAATGCTCTGCTAATTGCTTTGAGATTGCTCTATTTTCCTCTAAGTGCTCGAAGATTTTAATCATGGTAAATGTGAAAATGACAGGCGAGCCTATTTATACCCATGGTAAAAAGTAATCCTTCTCCTTTCGGAGATTTCAGGTCAGGCAAAACCTCTGGACTCTGGGCCTAGGGATTCCTTACGATGATATTCTTAAGAACATCATAGCAAAAAATCCCAGAGTCTAGAATCTGGCTTCTGAGAAAAGACAACCTTTGGGACCAGAGTCCCGGAGGAGAAAACCAAACCAAGAAAATAACACACACCGGGAAGAAAACCCCGGAGAAAGAAAGCAAAAGGAAAAGAAAAGAAAAGGTAAAGCCGCAGCAAAAAGTAAAACAAAAGAAAAAAAAGGGGGACCCAACATTTTGCACACAAAATGTAGGGACGGGGATGCAGGGCATAACAGATTCCCAGGCCTATAAAGAAGCTAAAGAATTGGTGAAACAAAAGCACACAGATTAGATATTTTCAAATCTCAAAAGGTGTGCCAGTGAGATCAACCTCCCTAACCTCTACCTATTGGGAAAAAGGATCGCAAGTATCACTAGCAGATATGAAAATGAAAAGGGACAATGGGACTTGATAATGAGTAAATGGAAATGGAAGGCAGCTCATGATAAGTCATTTTACTCCCTTTTAAAATGATGAAGGGTGCTCCCCTTAATGCCACAATTACATAATAGAAACAAAGAAACAACAATTTGCAAGAACATAAAATGGGCTTCTTATTATCTCCACAAATGTGGAATTACAAAATTTCATAATTACAATATGCAAAGCTACATGGGCATTCCCCTTACAATATTCTGTAGGACAAACCCTCAAATTATTACTCAGATCCCCTAGAACTGCCCCGAACTGCCCAAGACAACACTACGGGCCTTCTTTATATAGGCAATTTTCACCGCGCGAGAAGGTTCCAGAAATCTAGCCATTAAGGCCGACTACCTTTAGCATTTAATTATTTTTCACTTTTATTACAAAAAGGTCGGCTTAAAATATTTACAAAATATGAGATTAGGTAGCCCAACTTCCGGAAGCCATAACTTTTGAATCGTAGCTCTGTTTGGCTATTATAACCACTTTTCAGAAATGGGAGATCACGATCTACAGTGTTTGACTAGAAAAGTGCAAGTCAACTGGGTGTTCGACCTCGATCCGGAGCCTCTAAGGTCCTAAAAATTAAGCTCAAAGGTTTTGCACCCTAAAATCTCAACAGTAAATCCTTAATAACTTCGCCGATACAGATGATCTGGCAATGAAATTTAACTGGCATTCTTATATGACTAAGATGAACCTTCACCTAAAAAATTAGAACATTCTAAGTTCAAATGACCAACTTACTAAAAATAGTAAGTTTCCAAATATAGCAACTTTGTACAAAATAGCCCTTATTGAATAGAAAAACACAT
>MU227299.1:2346699-2357703 GCA_018584345.1 Thuja plicata
TATCAATTATGATAAAATCAGGCATAAAGAAGGTATTATTAAAAGTGTTGTTAATGGCACAAAATAATTCATTTCAGATTGGGAGGATTTGGAATGACGGCCAAATCAAGGTGAAGTACACTCCCAAGTTGTGGTTTTTAACAATAATTATTAAAGCTCAAACTTTTATGTTCGCTGCTATTATTATTATTAATTGTGGCCAGTTCGAGCATGTGAAGAGAAAAGAGGTAAAGATTAAAAGAATTAACCAGTTGGAGATAAATCATCATAAAAATGCTTCCCAGCCTGAGGAAAATAAGCAGGTGAAACTTGCCGCCATGGGAGGAGATCTTAGAAGGGAGGAGACTGCTGAATTTAGGTGGAAGAAAGATAAGGAAGTCTGGAGAATTTTGAAGAAAGGGCAAGTTCATCATTTTCTCAAGAGACTTCATGGTTTTGATCCTGATGTGTCAAAAGCTTTTGCAGAGGGTTGGGATAAGGGTATGGTCAACATTGCAGGGAAATCATTTAGACTCAGCCTGGAGGTCTTGTCTGACATCACTGGTCTCCCCCTGGAAGGGTTGAACTACTCTAAAGAGGTGAAAGTGGGAACCAGAGCGTACAAGAAATTTCCAGATAATGATGAGGAATGGGCTCTCCTGGTAAAAGGTAAGAAAGACTATGTTGAAATTGAGAATATTGATAAAATCTGGGGATCTATTATTAAAGCAATAATGGAATACTTCACGTTGGAGGGTAGATTCTCTAGGGTCTATAACTGCCACTTTGCCCTAGCTAATCATTTTCATCATGAGATTCTCATTTCCTTCCCCTTCTTCCTCCTCTGGTTGCTTAATTAGAGTATCTCCAAATTCAGAATGAAGAATGCCCCTATCCTTCATGTCGGCCTTATCCTCCTAATTGCAGATTATGCCAGAGATCATGTTCCTGACCCGATTCCTGCCCAGGTCAAAAAGAGGAATCCTATGGGGTCTCTACCTAAATCTTCTAAACCCAAAAAAGCCTCTCTGCCTTTTGGACCGTCTTCTTCTTACTCCCCGATAGTTTTGAAGAAACCTAAACATTCTAGTGCTATTTCTGGTGCGGATAAGTTTGTCCCAAAAAGTCCTCCTAGTCCTCATATCCAGAAGTCTGATGGTGAGAAGCATATTCCTCAGGAGTCTGAAATTGAAGATGCCCAAATTGTCAGTGGGATCCTAGTGTTGAGTTGTCCCCCTCTACCCAGACCCTTGTGGTGAAGGACACGGTAGACCCCAAAATTACTAATGTCAAGGGAAACCCAGAGGATAGTTGTATCATCCCTAATACCGGGGAAAAATTTAATTCTGGGATGAAAAATGATAACACAGAAGGTAATGAGATTGAAGGGACAGAGACTGATAAGAACAAAGAAGTAGAAATTAATACAATTGATAGTAATGCTGATAATTCAGGGGATAACAGCTTTAAAGTCCTTGAAGAGGAAAACTTCGAGTCCCATGAGTCCCCGAGCTATGAGAAGGAGAAAATTAAAGATGAAAGAGATAGAAACTTCCAGGGGAGTAAACTCCAGCCTCTCCAAAGAGATATTCATAGGATGGAATCTGAGGTCAGAAGGACCATTTTTATGTATCCCTTGGAAATTGCCAAAAATAAGTCAATCTATAGCTACAATTTGGATAAATGGGTTCAGACTGACCTGGTTGAACTCAAAAATAGATGTATCAAGCTGGAAAACAAAATTTCCTTGATTGAAGAGACTATGACTACTATCAGAAATGATCTCTCCCACAATTCCAATGTTCCTGTTGATGCTCATAGCTCTGAAATTGATGAAAAAATCAGAAATGCTGTAGAGTTAGCTATGATTCCCATTCAGAAGAAAATTAACGGGAATGAAGATATGTTGAAACACTTGCTTACGCTGGTGAATACTGGTATGAGGGAAACTCTTGAGAACTTTGTTTCTCTGAGCAATTGGCTGGAAAGTAATAAAGACAATGTTGATCATCCTGTTACTTCCCAGCAAATGGGACCTGGTACCCGAACAAGGTCCAAGAAGCAGAAGATTGAGGATCTGGACCTCCAGAAGCTGAGAGAGAACATGATGACAATGAAGACTCAACTGGTGGATTCTGAAATCTTTCTGAAGTCTCTGCTCTGACTTTGGTGCTGGCGGTCTTTCTTTCTGTGTTCCTTCCAGCGTTCCTTTTGTTTTTTGTCTTGTTTGTAATTATTGCCAAATCTGGGTTATGACCTACTGTAGATCGCTCCCCTACTTGGGGCAGTCTGTTTCTCTTTGGGCTTTTGTTGCCTTTCCTTTCTAAGCTTTGTTAAAGGGTTTTGGCATTCCCTTCAAAACATGCTTTTACCATAATAAAAAAAAAAAAAAAAAGACAAGAATGAGAGCTTAATTTGGAAAAGCATCTTAATCACAACTCCCAAATTTTTCTTCCTCACTTGTGTGTGTGTATGCACGTAACCAAGGACAAACTATGTATGCTAGTCATGAAGTCACTGTAAGTATTTCTTCCCTTGGTTTTTATGATGAACTATAACTGATTGAATGTTTGAAGATGACAAAGCTGATGATCACCGAGATGCAAAAAGTATATGCAAGACATTAAATCAATTTTTGTATTGTATTTTCATTGATGTCAAATTGATATGGTATGATTTCCCATACACATATTGTCACAATAGTTAAAGATCTAAAAAGACAAGGTTTTTTTCATCGGTAATCATGTACACCAAGTGAAAGTGTTACCTGAAGGATAATGGTACCCAAGAAAGCATTATCGAGCTAACTATAGTTGTCACCAAATAGAACTGAAGTTGATGCCTGAGCTATCTAAAGTAGTCACCGAGCACAACTGAAGTGTTGACCAACGGGAACTGAAGTAAGAATATGACAAAACAACCTAGTTGGCAGGAGCTAAATATAGAGTTAAATATTTGATTTCTTTATTTTCATTGATCAGTTAAAAGATAAAGATAAGAAAAATATTTAAATCATGTTTTATTCCACAAAATAAGGAGATTTTTATGGATTAAAACTAAGGAAAGCATGGCGAGCTTTACAGATCAAGAAGTGATCAATGAAGAAAACAAGAAGGACAAGAAATGGTAAAATAATGTCTATATAAAGTGACAAGTAATTAATTATGAAAAAGAGGAATGTTGAAGATAATAAGTCTTCATACAGATTTGATCATACAACTTGAAGAGAAGATCTAATAATTTTGTGCACACTGAGCAATAGAGAAGCAATAACATTCACCAAATAGAAATAAGTGGAGCAAAGGAGTAGAAGATAACATTGATCAAAAGAGTTATTATAAGCTTAAAATAGATCTAAACATTTGCAAGATTAAGTTGTAATTATTAATAGATCATATACTATTTTAGTTTAACCATTGATTCAGAAAATCTCTTAACAGAGTAGGATCTAACCATCCTTTACATATTGAGATACATCCCAAGAAGTATCAAAAGGTTTTCATGTTGACAAAATAGTGAATGCTAGGTCAAGTGATAAAATTTTAGTGCTAAATCCTCTAACAAGGTTTCACTTAACAGTGTGTTTGTAACCTTTAACATGGTTGGCTCTTCATCGAGCTCACTTCATAAGAGTGAAAATTTTGGGTTACCGGTCCCAAGTGGGTTTTCCCCTAATAGGGTTTCCACATTAAAAATCCATGTGTAAAATGTGTATATGTTTCATTTCTTTGATGATTTTCTTTACACATTACTAAAATAGGATTGATCGCTAAACACTAAGTTATTTACTGTATTTAGGTAAAGGTTAAGAAAAGATAGACTGCTATTCGGTAAATCTCAAAGAAAGGATAAAAAGTATAAATATGGAGTAGTGTATACATGTTATATTTACACAAGGCATACATCTTGTAGGATTCAATATAACTGGAGGTTTGATATTTGTGGTATAGAGTTTTGGGTTAATTTATTGGATTAATTATTGAGGCCACTATTTCACCCCACCCCCCTCTCATTTATTCTAACAATTGGTATCAGAGCTTGTGTGCTTAGGAAAGGATTTTAAACACTCAAGATAAAGATCACAAGATGAGGAAAAGGGATGTGCCTAAGTTGAACAAGGACAACTTTGCATCATGGAAAATCATGATAAGACTCCACCTATCATGTATTGGAAATGATGTCACTCAATACTTAGATACTAAATTTGTTTTACCTACTAGACCTCCAACAGTTGATCAATTGAGAGAAAAGCATAAACACAATTATATGATGATAGAACTTGCTTCCTCACTCTCTAATGCTGAATTTGAAAATGTCAAATCATGCACCAATGCAATGAAAATGTGGGGCAAATTAAAGCTAGTACATGGAGGAGATAAGAATGTTCTAAGAGCTAACGTAGAAAACCTAAGAGGAAGGTTTGATGACCTAAGAATGACAAAAGGATAAAACATCACTTAGTACAGCTATAGAATCAAACAGGTAGTTAATACTATCTGAGGAGTAGGAGGTGTACTTGAAGAAGAAACAGTGGTAAGTAAAATTCTCAGAACCTTACTGCTTGTCTATGCTATTAGAGTATCTGCTATAGAAGAAATGAGAGTAGTAGAAAATAACAATGTTACTCTAGATAGTTTGATTGGTAGAATTATTTCATTTGAGATGAATAAATTTTACAATAGTGTCTTACCAACTATTGAGTTTGCATTCAAATCTTCTTTGAAAATAAGTAAATCAAGTCATAAAAACACTATGAGAAATGATAGTGAAAGTGATAGTGATGACCAAGAACTTGAGGATATTGAAGCACTAATGGCTAGAAGATTGTAGAGAGGCAAAGGTAGATACAAAGGTAAATTACCATGGTATGTTTTAATTGTAAAGAGATTGGACACTTTGCTGCTAGATGTCCTAAGAAAATAAAAGAAGACTAAAAGAATGACAGATCATATGAAAAGAAGTTTGACAGAGGTGATGACAGAGATTACTGAAGAAATTGACAATCTGATACAAGAGACAACATAGAATACAAGGAAAAAGGGAAGAAATATTATTACCTAGCTACAAAAAAGCTGGAAATACTGACACCGAGTCTGATGAAGATATTGAGGTGGCATATGTTGCTACGAAAGATGAATCAGACGAAGAGGAAAGGTATGTTGAAACTTCTTTCATATCTAAGGTTAATAAAAATGATGTGTGGATTATGGAAAGTGGTTGTACTCACTAGATGACTGAAGATAAGGAAAAGTTTGAAACTTTTGAGTATTATAATGGTTTATTAGTAAGAATGGTTAATGACACCTTGTTTGGTTTAAGGTAAAGGAACCATGATGTTGAATAATCTGATCATATGTGAAAATAAATATTGGGTGAAAGGACTTAACTATAATCTATTGAGTATTTCACAACTGAATAACATAGGACACCGAGTTGCATTTAAGAAAAAAAAGGCAAAGATCTTTAATGAATCAGGAAGGTTGATTGGAACTGGTGAACAGACAAAAGGTAATCTATTATATCTTGATGATATTAACACCACTTGTTTAATGGATAAAAATGAAGACATATGGTTGTGGCATAAATGGTGATGTCATGTGAATTTTGACAACATGGTTAGGATAAGCAATAACACAAAAGGGAGAGGCTTACTAAGCATGTCAAAGCCTGACCATGTCAAGTGTAAGAATTGTCAAAAAAGTAAAATGACAAGGTCTAGTTTCAAGATAAAAACCTACACATCTAATGCTATTCTATAATTAGTCCATACTGACCTATGTGGACCAACGAGAACAAAGAGCTATTATGGTGATAGATACTTCATTCTCTTTGTTGATGATTATTCTAGAATGATGATTGTTATGTTCTTAAAAGACAAATTAGAAGCATTCAAGATGTTTAAATGGTATAAAGATATAGTGGAAAAAAGTGGAAAGGAACTAAAATATATAAGATCAAATAGAGGAGGAGAATTTATTTTTGATGAATTCACTAACTTTTGTAATGAGCATAGAATTAAAAGACAAGTTTCTACACTAAGAACACCACAAAAAATGTGGTTGCTGAAAGAAGGAGCATATTAATTGTTTCTTGTGCCAAGACACTTATGATTCAGAAAGGCATCACACAAATAGTCTAGAGAGAAGCTTTCAGTACTGGTGTCTACACATTAAACATAGTTCAATTGAAGAAAGACACCAATAAGACACCTTATGATCTATGGTATGGATACACACCCAATGTAAGTTACTTCAAAATTTTTGGAAGTCAATCTTATATTTTGAAAGATGATAGAAATAGAAAGTGTGATTCCAAAGGTGAACGAGGAATATTTTAGGGTATTCTCTCAAAAGCAAGGCTTATAAATGTCTTAACAAATCCTCTAACAAAATCATTGAGAGTGCAAATGTCAAAGTAGATGAATTTGCTAAGAAACATGATGACGAAAGTAGAAAGGAACCAGAAGACTAAAACAAGTTTTTCTATAGTGAAGAACCTGACACTCTTCCCAAGAAATAGTGTATCACTCCTGAGTAATAGAAAAATGCACCCGAGCATCAGGTTGTTAACACCCAAAAAATAGGAAATTTCTCGAAATGATGTATCAAGCGATGAAGATCAAAATGAAGGTCAAGATGATGAGCAAAGAGATGAACTGGTACTTGCCAAGTATATCAAAAGACACCATCCATAGAACCAAATCATAGGAGACAAAAAGGATAGAATGAGAACAAGAAGTAAGTCACTAAACACTAGGTGTTTAATTTGTGATTTTGAGCCTAAATATGTTAATACTGCACTTGAAAATGAAGAATGTGTTAGTACTATGAATGAAGAGATAGAACAGATCGAGAAGAATAGAACATTGAAATTAGTACCTAGACCGAATGACAAGAATGTCATTGGTGCCAAATGGATATTCAGAAACAAGATAAATGAGAATGGAGAAGTCACAAGGAAAAAAGAAAGACTAGCATGCAAAGGGTATGCACAAGAATAAGGTATTGACTATGGATAAAACTTTGCAGCGATTTCTAGACTACAAAGAGTAAGAATTATACTTGATTATGTTGCATTCAAAGGATTCAAGGGATACCAAATCGATGTCAAATCTGCATTCCTAAATGGAATACTAGAAGAAGAAGTATACATTTGACAACCAGAAGGGTTTGTTGATCCTAACAAGAGAAACATGGTTTGTAGACTACACAAATCCTTGTATGGATTGAAGAAAATATTGAGAACATCATATGAAAGACTTCACTCCTATCTCATAAGTATTGGATTTGTAAGAACAAGTGAAAACAATAATCTATATTCAAAAGAAGATATTGATGATAACATTCTGATTGCTGAAATATTTGTTGATGATATCATATTTGGAGGTAATGACATTTAATGGAAATCATTTTCTGTCAAAATGAGAAAAGTGTTTGAGATGTCAATGTTTGGGGAGATCAAGTTCTTTCTTGGTCTATGAATTATTCAAAAATATGCAAACATCTACGTCACACAATCCAAATACATCAAGGAAGTTCTTAAAATATTCAAGATGAAGGAATCCAAGCTAGTTGGATCACCTATGGAAACTGTAATTTCCCCACCAGGGAACCCATAAGGAATCAGGTATTATGACTAAAAATTGCAACTAACAATTTTTTTTTTTTTAACATTACATCATTACTACTACCTAATTACATTCCTTAAAGTTCCCTTAATGAATTCATTTACTAACATATTCACATTAATTATCCAAATTGAAGTTCCATTTCATTTTTTTACTTTCACATTTAGAACTTAAGAGATAGGGTAAGAAAAGAACATTTCATTTACAATTATATTCCTTACTTTATATACTGATTTCATTTCTCCTTCCTACACATTGAATATCTATTCATTACAAATTACATTTTAACCTTAGCATAATAAAAAATTTCTTTTATTGTGACAAGGGAGAGATAGAAAAGATAATTTCAACGTGTCATAATATATTTCCAACTTTGATCTTTCAAATACAACCCTTGAAACAAAAGCCTAAAAATATCCCTCCCAATTACATGGCTTTGCTTTTTCAATTACATCTTTCTAATAATAAATCACATTACAATAACAAGTACATGAATGGACCAAAGGCATTACAAACATATCTTTTCATCTTTCCTTTTGAATAAAACATAATACAAAATACAATATTTGCATCAATACATAGATCTGAACGCATCCAACTCACGAACCACGAATAGGACCTTGAAAGATTTTTGCCACCTAACCATGTAGAACTGATGAAGTTCCACCCCCCATGCTAGGAGATAGAACCAAGATACTCACAAGGCCCTAAGCAGTCTAAGGCTCAAAAGATGAAGAAATCCAAGACTCAAAAAAGAACATAAAATATCATCATACTATAACATAGAGGTCAAGGTTCTAGGAGACCACCTAAGTGAGTGTCATCACACAACTAGTATATTGGGATCCTTCCTGGCAACCATGTAACTCCGGTCCCCACTTTATGAATAGGGATCCATCCTGGCAGTTATCCCTGGTCCCGATACTCCAATTAGGTCTGTGTGGCCATTATTATGTTGTCTTTTGTTATCTTTTGAATCCCCCCTTCCCAGGTTAATTTTTAAGGTTATCACTTTTTACAAACCCACCCATAGGATCATCTGGAAACCACTTTAGGGTTCAAACATCTAGGGTGAGCCACTCACTGAAGGTTCCTATTCCCTTTCCCCATCACAAGCCACAAAAACCTCAAGTAATCTCAAAATATCCATCTCATAGGTCCAGAGAACCCTCCGGTGCTCTCAGGCCACCCGAACAAGTTCTGGCCTTATATTATGGACTCTACTAAAATCCAAGTATGGACAAAAGCTTAAAATAAAAACCATGTAGAGAAACTCATTAAAAATAACATAAAACTTCCCACATGCATTTATACAAAATTTCATAGCTTATTTCAAAAGTGAAAGGAAATCTCATATAGCTGAAATTTGGCTAAATTTAAATTTTTAAGAAATCTCAAAACTAGAAATTGTATCTTAATTCCCATGAATCTAAAACCTATCCCAATCATCCCGGAAGGTACCTAAACCCTTTATACAAGTATAATTTAAAGTAAATGTTATACAAGTATAAAGTCTGCCTAAACCCTAACCTGGGATCAAATTGCACATTTGTTTTGCAGTCCTGCGCATTAGTTTCCTGTAACTCCACATTTGTTCAAGTTTTCTTCACATTTGTTCAAGGTAACTATTAATTTGTATAAAGTAACTATGCATTTGTACAGAATGCCAAAAAATTAAAAAAAACAACTAACAGTTCTGACTTGCAGGTAAAACTGGGCATAATAGGAGCCGTGGTAGCCTAATCTGGGAAAGACCCATTTGAGATCTCCCAGTTCCCATGCTAAGATGACCCTCCACCTATGATTACTAACCATCCAAACCTACTCAAAACTTGGGCAAATAAAAGGTGATGAAAAACTGACATGGACCAGCAAAGATGAACAATTGTTCTAAGGCTTGAAAACACTACTAAACATTCAGAATAAGAAAGTAGAAACAAAGAAGGCACCATGAAATGTATAGCTTTAGACAATTAAATAAATTAGAACCAACTAATATATATATCAAATAACAGTTTTGGAAGAGTTTGCAAATACATAAGAATCCTTACATCACAAAATAGTATAAATTTAACTTTTAAACTATAATCCACAGAGTAGACAACCAAAATATTATTACACATAGGAAAGCAAACAAAAGGATCATCTCCAGGATAGATCCTACCTGGAGTCCTACGAAGGTCAATGCATTGTAGAGAAGAAGATTCAAACAACCTTAACCCGTCCAATCACTCCTTTAGATTCCTTTTGAAAGCCACCAATTCCAGTCTCTTCTGAGAGCAAACAACAAGACAATCCTAGAGGATAATAAATTCCCTTCTCACCACTATAATTTTTCCTATAAAATTTTTCCAACCCAAAGGAAATATCTCTCCTCAAATCCCCACTCCTGATCATCCCCCTCAAATCCAAAACACAAATACTTAACATCCAACTATATGGTTGGAGGAGTTGCTTTACGGGAAGCAACTTCTCCAACCTTCATAGTTGATTGAAAAATATAATCAACATCTCCTGAAAACAATAATAAAGCTTTTTCAAATTTAAATAAAAACAAATCTCAAAAGAAATCATAACAAGAAAATTCAACAAATAACTATCAAGTAAAACACATAGCCCACATGGAAACAAACTAGCCTAACTTCTAGGAGGTCTCGAGTTCAACTCCCTCCTAGACAGCTAATTTTATTACAAAAAAGGCATTTCCCTTTTATTATTGTTATTTTTACTTTTTATTAATACATTTATTAAATATACTTTATTTAACTCACTTTATTTACTTAAATAACATATCATTTACACAAATAATGAAAACATATAGTTATTATTATTTATATAAGTATGGATATATGTGTGTGCACCCACATATACGCATATGTATATAAAATAAAAACAATTATAACATATTTATAATTATTATACATATAAAACATATTAATTCCAACTCATATCATAAATTCAAACCAACATCAAATCAAGTCTATAACATAAACTACATTCTACTACCCCAACAAGGATAACTCCCTAAACAGAATTCTAAGTCTAAGGGTACCTCGAGAGTATCTTGGTTAAATCTCCACACATCAACAGTTTGAGGATTTTGAAGGCATGCTCAGACCTGTGTAGCTAGGTGGAGACAATGCTTGGTACCTACATCCTGCATCACCAATTGATATGCATATACAAGTATATAAATATAAATAGATAGTAGCAAACAAGGAGGGAGAGTGTGACATCATGTGGATCTCCCGTAGGAGTTACTATGACTGCACCTCCTCATCCTACACTCACATCAACCAGTGAACATCAAACCATAATAGGGTCAGTAGGGTTAGATCATAATATAAACATCATAACACAAATCAATGTAAAACATTTTACTGATAGTTCATTTCTAG